>JACEEZ010002264.1:217500-230000 GCA_016584305.1 Chionoecetes opilio
GCCCATCTCTCCTTATACAGTTTCGCTTACCAAAACCCACACACAACACCACCCCAAACACACACACAACACACAAAACCCAAAACACACCACATTATCCACAACACACACACACACACCCCAAAAACACACCACCACACACACACACACCACACACATACACACACACACACACACACACTTATCCACAAAAACCACACCCCACACACACACACACACACACCCCACACCCCACAGAACACACACACGTTCGCTCAAAAACTTCATGACGTAATGCTTTGCTTGCGTCAAAGAAGAAGAAAAGGGAGAAGAAAAAGGGAAAGAGAAAAGAAAAGGAGAGAGAGAGAAGAAAAGGGAGAGAACACATTCTGAAAACACGATACCGCCATACGTCCCTTTAAATACTTCAAAAATTTACCCTTTCTCTCTCTCCCCTTTTTTCTTCTTTCCTCCTCTCCCTCCCCTTCCCCTTTTTTTTCTCTCTCTTTCTCCCCTTCTTCTATTTTTTCTCTCTTTTCTTTTTTTGGGAAATTTTAAACTTGATCTTTTTTCCCCTTTTTCTTCTCTCTCTCTCTCTCTCTCTCTCTCCTCTTTCTTTTTGTCTCTCTCTCTCTCTTTTTTTTCCCTTTCCCCCCCTTTTTCATGTAAAATTGGGAGATGTGTTTCCGTCTTTTTCATGTAGCAAGAGAAGTTCAAAAAAAAAAAAGGGGGGGGGGGAAGAGAGAAAAAGGGAGAGAAGGGGAAGAGAGAGAGAGAGAGAGAGAGGGGAGAGAGAGAAAAAGAGAAAAAGGGAAAAGGGGGGAGGGAAGGAAAAAGAGGGAAGAGAAAAGAGAGAGGGAGGGGGGGAAAAGGAAGGAGAAAGACGAGGGGGAGAGAAGAGAGAGAGGGAGAAGAGAAAAAGAGAGAAGAGAGAAATAAAAACAATCAAAAAATTTAAATCTAAAATACAACCAAATAAAATATCTCAAATTTAAAATATATAAAAAAAAAAAAAAGGTTAGCAAAAAAATTATTCGTGTGTATCATAACTTACCCTTTTTTTATAAAAAATCAAATAGTAGTAGTAAGTTTGTAGTAGTAGTATATTTAGTAGAAAGTAATATTATGTAGTAGTAAGTAGTAGTCCCGCGTCCCACATAAAAAACGAGAAGACGCGAATAATATTACTTAATTGTATTGGCCCCCCCCCCTCCTTTCCTTCCTCCCTCCTCCTCCTCCTCCTCCCCCCCCTTTCCCCCTCCCCCCTTTCCCCCCCCCCCCTTTCCCCCTCCTCCCCCCCTTTTTTTTTTTCCCCCCCCCCCCCTTTTCCCCCCCCCAAATTTTTTTTTTTTTTTTTTTTTTAATTTTTTTTTAAAAAGAAACCAAAAGAAGGGGGGAGGGAGGGGGAGGGGGGGGGGGGGGAGGGGAGGGAAGGGAGGGAGGGAAGGAGAGGGGGGAAGGGGGGGGAAAAGGGAAGAGAGGGGAAGGAAAAAGAGGGGGAGGGAAAAGGGGAGGGGGAAGGGAAGAGAGAGGGGAAGGGAAGAGGGGGGGAGGAATGGGGGGGAAAAAGGGAAAAAGGGGGAAGGGAAAAAAGAGGGGGGGGGAAAGGGGGGAAGAGGGGGGGAAAAGGGAAAAAAAGGAGGGAGGGGGAAAAAAATTTAAGGAAGGGGATTGGGGGGAAGGGGAGGGGGGGAAGGGAAAGAAGGGTTTAAAAAAAAAAAAAAAAAAAAAGAAAAAAAAAGGGAAAAGGGGGGGGGGGTTTTTTGGGGGTTTTTTTTTTTTTTTTTTTTTTTTTTTTTAAAAAAAAAAAAGAAGGGGAGAGAGAGGAAAAAGAAAAGTAGGGGGGGGAGGGAGGGGGGATACTTGTTTTGCATTCTTGCTAGCTGGGGGTGAGCGTGAGACCTCAATGTCTGCCTTTTGGGAAACTGGCATTTTTTTAAAGGGTTATTTTTGCTTGGTGTTTTTTCGTAGTTTTTGTTTTGTTTTTGTTTTTTATTACCTCCGCCAGCAAAGTTGGGGGGGGTTTATTTTTCACCCCCGCTGTCTGTCTGTCTGTCTGCCCTGTTAGTTACAGGTTTTTCCAAAAAAAGTTAAAAATAGATTTGGGACCAAACTCGGTATACCAAAGTTTTGGGGTACTTTAAAGGGAAAAATGATTTAATTTTGGGAAAAAATCTATCGACAACTGTTGCCATGTCAACCCAAATTGTGAAATATTCGGGCGGAGGTTTTCGCTCATACTGAGTGCCCCCCCCCCCCCCCGTTTTGTCTGTTTTTGATGGTGAAAAAAATTTAAAGAAATTTTTTTTGTTTTTTTTTTTTTTTTTTTTTGGGGGTGTGGTTTTGGGTTTTGGGGGAGCTTTTTCTTTTTGTTTTGTGTGGTTTTTGTGTGTGTGTTTGTTTTTTTGGTGGTGTTTGTGTGTGTGTGTGTGTGTGTGTGTTTTTGTGTGTGTGTTGTTTTTTTTTTTTTTTTTCCCTTATTCTCTTTCCCCTTTTTTTCTTTTTTTTTCCCCTCCCTTTTCCCCCCCTTCCTTCCTTTCCCCTTTCCCCTTTTTCCTTCCCCCCCTTCCTTCTTCCTCCCTCCTTCCTTTCCCTCCCTTCCCCCCTTTCCTTCCCCCCCCTTCCCCCCCTTTCCTTTCCTTCCCCCCCCCCTCCCCCTTTTCCCCCTTTCCTTCCTCCCTCCCTCCCCTTCCCCTTCCCCCTCCCCCCCCCCCTTTCCCCCCCCCCCTCCCAAAAATCCCCCTTTCCCCCTTTTTTTTTTTTAAAAAAAAAAAAAAAAAAAAAAATTTTTTTTTTTTTTTTTCCCTTTCAAAGACCCCCCTTCCCCCCTCCCCCCAAAAATTCCTTTTTTCCCCCAAAAACCCCTCTGGGGAAAAAGGGAAAAAGGGGGTTTTTTAAAAAAAAAAAAAGGGAAGAAGGGGGTTTTTTTTTGGGGTTTTTGAAAACTTTTGTTTTTTTTGGGGGGTTTCTTTAAAACCCCCTTTTCCCCCCCTCTTTTTCCCCCTTTTTCTTTCCTCCCCCTTTTCTCCCCCTCCTCTCCCTTTTTCCCTCCTCTCCCCTCTCCTTCTCTTCCCCCCTTTTCCTTCACTTAAATTTTCCCTTTTTTTTTCTTCCCCTTTTTCCCCCTTTTCTCTCTCGCACTTTTAAAAGGGAATAAGTTTTTTCTCTTTTCTCCGCTGGGGGGGAGGAAAGGAAAAATTTTATTTTTTTCTTTTGTTTAAAACCCTTTTTTTTTTTCAAATGGGGTAAGAATTTTTCTTAACTTTTTAACTTTTTTACTACTACTACTACTTTTCTAAATTTTTTTGTTAACTACTACTACTATTTTATACCCACTATCCTACTTTTCTAACTACTACTACTATTTTTTATTCCCACTTACTACACTACTTTATACTACTATCTCTTTTACTATTTTTTTACTACTACCCTTTTACTACTACTACTAAATTTTTTTACATACTAATTGAACTACTATACCCCTTTTTTATCTACTAAAACTAAAAATACTCTTATACTCTATCTTTTACTCCTCCTTTTAAAAATATTCTAAAATTTATAATAACCCTTTCATTAACCCCCGCATTCCCCCAATTCGAAAAATTTTTTGGGGGTTTTGGGGGGAAAATTTATAAACTTTCAATTTGATTCCTTTTAAATACAAAAATTCCCCCCATCTTTTGCAAAAGGGTTTTTTTTTTGAAAATTTTAATTTAAAACAGCTTTATTGATTTTTTACCGGGGGCTGAGTCAAAGGGTTTTAACCAAGAGTTAGAGAGGGTTTGGGGGGGTGGGTTTAGATGATAAGGGGTGGAGGGGAAAGGGGAAAAGGGGAAGAAAAGAAGGGAGAGGGAAGGGGGAGAAAAAGTGTATGTAGTAGTGTAATAGTAGTAGGAGGAGAGGAAAGGAGGAGGAGAGGAAGGAGGAGGAAAAAGGAGAGGAGAGGAGGAGGGGGGGAGTAGTAGTAAGTAGTAGTAGTATTTTTTAGTAGAGTAGTAGTAAAATATTAAGGGAGTAGTAGTAAAAAGTAGATATTTTGGTATAAAATAGTAGTATATAGAGTTAGAGGAGATAGTATATAAATAGAAATAGAGTATAAGATAGTAGTAGTTTTGTTTGTATGTTAGAGAGTAGTAAATAGTATAAATTGTGTAGTAGATAGAGTATTTTGTAGTAGTGTAGTATAAATAGTAAAATAGAAAAAGAGAAAAAAAATAGGCAGAGAAGAAAAGAGAGAGTAATAGTTGTAGTAGAGAGTAGTAGTAGTAGTTTGTATTTTGTGTGTAGTTAGTAGAAGTGAGATGAAGTATTTTGTTGTAGGGTGGGGGTATGAAGTTTTTTTGGGGGTGGGTGGGGGTGGGGGGGGGGGAAAGGGAAAATAAAATTTTGGGTTGTGGTAAAGAATGGGGTTTTTTAGTTGTGTGTATGTTGTGTGTTGTTGTTGGGTTTTTGTTGTTTTGGTTGGTTGTGTGGTTGTGTGATGTATGGTTTTGGTATGTGTGTGTGTTGTTTTGTGTGGGTGTGTTGTGTGTTGTTGTTTTGTTTTGTGTTGTGGTGTGTGGGGTGTTGTTGTATGTATGTGTGTATGTATGTGTGTGTGTGTGTGTGTATGTATGTATGTGTGTATGTATGTGTGTGTGTATGTGTGTGTGTGTGTGTGTGTGTGTGTGTGGTGTGTGTGTGTGTGTGTGTGTGTGTGTGTATGTGTGTATGTATGTATGTGTGTATGTGTGTGTGTGTGTGTGTGTGTGTGTGTGTGTGTATGTGTGTATGTATGTATGTGTGTATGTGTGTGTGTGTGTGTGTGTGTGTATGTATGTATGTATGTATGTGTGTATGTATGTATGTATCGACTTGTATCGTACACGTCTGGTTTAACAATTACTGTTCCTACATCTTCTCCTTACTCTCTGTCTCTGTCTGTCTGTCTGTCTCTTTCTGTCTTTCTCTGTCTGTCTCTCTGTCTGTCTGTATCTCTGTCTGTCTGTCTCTTTCTCTCTGTCTGTCTGTATGTCTCTCTCTGTCTGTATGTCTCTCTCTCTGTCTGTCTGTCTCTCTCTTTTACCTGTTCAAGATATACACACGCACGCACAAACAAGGCCCACACGTACCCTTACCTGACTGATACATTGCGGTAATCCAGGCGAAGTGAGATGAAAGATTACGACAAAGTGAAATCGCACCTAAAAACACACGCACCCATGAGCCCGGAGCGAACTGTTACAACACCCTTCCTGCACGCTAGCCTGAGCCACACTGAGGTGGGCTTGTGACGTGAAGTTGTGGGTGTGTGTGGGACTGTGGGTGTGTGTGGGACTGTGGGTGTGTGTGGGACTGTGGGTGTGTGTGGGACTGTGGGTGTGTGTGGGTGTCTTGTTTGGGGGAAGGGGAAGAGTATGGGCATTGGGCATAGGCTAGAAATGTACCAACCAGAGTGCCATCTTGGACACAGGTGAATGCCCACTGCCATCTATTACAGGGGAAATGTTGGGACAAGGCGAGCCAGCCGTTCATTCCTTCATTCCGGCATTTCAGCATTCCACTTGACACAGGCTTTAGGTCACACATTAATTAGCCTGTCATGGCACGGCAAGGTACCCCATGACACTGGCGGCCTAGTAGTGATAGTGGTAGTAGTAGTAGTAGCGGTAATAGTAGTAGTAGCGGTAGTAGTAGTAGTAGTAGTAGTAGTAGTTGTTGTAATAGTAGTAGTAGTAGTAGTAGTAGTAGTAGTATAGTGGTAGTAGTAGTAGTAGTAGTAGTAGTAGTAGTAGTAGTAGTGGTGGTAGTCATAGTGGTAGTAGTAGTGGTAGTGGTAGTAGTAGTAATAGTAGTAGTAGTAGTAGTAGTAGTAGTAGTAGTAGCGGTGGTAGTGGTAGTAGTAGTAGTAGTAGTAGTAGTTGTATAGTAGTAGTAGTAGTAGCGGTAGTAGTAGTAGTAGTAGTAGTAGTAGTAGTAGTAGTAGTAGTAGTAGTAGAAAGAGGAGGAAATATGAGGCCGAATAAAATCAATGGTATAGCTATCAAGGCAAGATGTTGGAAGTGGTCATTGGTGTGGGCGTGAGGGCGTGGTGGTGGGCGTGAGGACGTGGTGGTGGGCGTGAGGGCGTGGTGGTGGGCGGGAGGGCGTGGTGGTGGGCGTGAGAGCGTGGTGGTGGGCGTGAGGGCGTGGTGGTGGGCGTGAGGGCGTGGTGGTGGGCGCGCCCTTGGGTCACGGGCGTGAATTGGGTCAGTTATTCTGAATTTCTTTTTTAAATCTACGCTTTTCCAGCTTGAATCCGTTACTTCTTATTCTACCCTGGTTACCATATAGCCGTGAGAACGTTTCCTACCTCTCCTTTATTATATCCCTTTATCCACTTCAAAACTTCTATCAGATCTCCCCTTACTCTGCGTCTCTCTAGTGAGTGTAAATTTAATAGCTTCAATCTCTTCTCATAACTAAAGTAACGCAACCCTTGAATCATTTGGGTCAAGGGATGGGCAACTTTAGTTATGAGAAGAGATTGAAGCTATTAAATTTACGTGAGACAGTATACTCGAGACAGTTTTTGGATGACCAGAGAACAAAAAAGAGGAAAGAAAGAAAAAGAATTTAAAAGACAGAATAAGAGAAGACAAGACAAGTAAAGACCCAGACAGCAAGAAGAAACACGTCAGGGAGTGCCGATAAAAAAGGCCGGACTTACCTTAAACCAGCTAGACAACCTTAACCTCACACCCCCGCCGTTCCTTACTTATTTACCACAAAATACTCCTTTACAAGTGATTACCCATGACTTGTGTGGTACTGTGGTTGCTGGAGGTACTGGAGGAGACAGGAGAGAAGAGAGGATGGCATTACCGTAGATAACGATACGGAAATACCGCAGAGCATTTTTTAAGTCAATCTTACTGGGCGACATTCCTTGGGTATTCCAGAAGGGTGGTAGTAGCATAGCATAGTGGTATATAGCATAGCATAGCATAGGTAGTAGGCATACCTGTTACACTACAGCTTTTTGGTATTATGTTCCCCATTTGGTATGTTATGTGACCTCTCCCCTCCTTTTCCATGCTGTGCTTATGAATCTCCATGCTGTGCTTATGAATCTCCATGCTGTGCTTATGAATCTCCATGCTGTGCTTATGAATCTCCATGCTGTGCTTATGAATCTCCATGCTGTGCTTATGAATCTCCATGCTGTGCTTATGAATCTCCATGCTGTGCTTATGAATCTCCATGCTGTGCTTATGAATCTCCATGCTGTGCTTATGAATCTCCATGCTGTGCTTATGAATCTCCATGCTGTGCTTATGAATCTCCATGCTGTGCTTATGAATCTCCATGCTGTGCTTATGAATCCCCATGCTGTGCTTATGAATCTCATGCTGTGCTTATGAAGTCTCATGCTGTGCTTATGAATCTCCATGCTGTGCTTATGAATCTCCATGCTGTGCTTATGAATCTCCATGCTGTGCTTATGAATTCCATGCTGTGCTTATGAATCTCCATGCTGTGCTTATGAATCTCCATGCTGTGCTTATGAATCTCCATGCTGTGCTTATGAATCTCCATGCTGTGCTTATGAATCTCCATGCTGTGCTTATGAATCTCCATGCTGTGCTTATGAATCTCCATGCTGTGCTTATGAATCTTCCAGTAACACCAACAAATTTCACTACGTAAACAATTGACGGGGTATATATATGGCGACACAAGATTATATAGACATTAAAAGAAGAAATATATATATAAATAATGATCCTATGCAGTAATAAGAAGCACTTCTGGATCTTACACACACAGACATGATGAGCCATTGCATCCAGGAAGGATTTTATGAATAAATATCTTGTCGCCCAGTAGCTTAAAAATGTCCTTACTGGGCGACAGTTTTCCATCACTGGGAGACATTTTAGGTCCCCTTAGAGCTAGTGCACTAAACTAGGCCGTGCACTAGCTCTGTCAGGGACCCAAAAATAGGCTTTTCATACTTCAAAGCCGTCATTTTAGGTCCCCGACAGAGCTAGTGCACGGCCTAGCTCTGTCAGGGACCCAAAAATAGGCTTTTCATACTTCAAAGCCGTCATTTTAGGTCCCCGACAGAGCTAGTGCACGGCCTAGTTTAGTGCACTAGCTCTGTCAGGGACCCAAAAAATAGGCTTTTCATACTTCAAGCGTCATTTAGGTCCACGACCACGGCTAGTGCACGGCCTAGTTTAGTGCACTAGCTCTGTCAGGGACCCAAAAAATAGGCTTTTCATACTTCAAAGCCGTCATTTTGGTCGCCCAGTTAGCATGTTCAAAAATGCACTGAAATACCATACTACAAGAAATATGGTTTTTGGGTAGGAGAAATAACGTTTTTAGGAGACCATGTACTACGGAACTTTATTTAGCAAGCTTTAAGAACAAGGCAAGGAACTCACGCGAGGAGGAGAGAGATATTGACAGAGAATATCAGGTAAATGACGAGAGCTATGAGAAGAAGGGTGCATGAGTACTACACAAACATTAATCCCTTCACGCCCAGATCTTTCCTTTGCTATATAAAATTGTCTGTTGTTAGCCATAAAAATACGAAAAGTAGCTGAATATACCAAATTAGTTACCGTGGATAACAGTAAAGTCGCCACCTGCAGTCATGTCGCCAGCCGCCAAATATTACGAATTATAGCATCACTACTGATGTGTATGTGCCACTGAAGATGATACACAGTAGTTTATATCATGGCTGTATAATCTACCCTGTTTCAGCGTTGTTTTATGCTTTGTATCTGCAAGTATAGTACGGTTTCAAATTTCGCTACGCATTTTTTTTTCGGGCGACGACGACGGCGGTACGACACTCAGTAAATAAACACTAGATGGCGACTCTACTGTTGTTAGCCACTTTGTAGATATTTTTGTCATTTGTTCATTTATAGCCCTACTATGACACAGATGAAGACACAAAATGACACAGACTCTCCAGAAAACCCCTTCTAACTTTCCTGAAATCATGGATGTAGAAATGTAAGTATTAACGCCACCACACGGCTGTAAACAGAAAAAAAAGTTGTCCTGGCGACTTAACTGTTATCTACGGTAGTGGGCAAGGATACTAAACAGGTCATATCTATAAAATATTACTTATATTAACTAAAAATCGTCTAATGGTACCCAAATTACAATGGATATTACGTTCTGGGTCTCAAGGGGTTAAATAACTCTCCATCTTAGCCTAGTTACCCCTACAAAAAGAGAAAGAAAACCACTACAGTAATATAATTCAAGAGTAACTATACTGTTTTACGTGAAATTGACAAGGGAATTTACAACTCAACTATACCTTCGTTAATAACCCTTAATTTCACCCTATAGTTCATTCGGGATGCCTTTATTGTCATGAAGTGAAGAAAATAAGAAAGCTACAAGAGGTCTCACAGCCTCTTGTAGCTTCTGTATTTTCATTTGTTCTCATGTAAGTGTGTCAACCCTACCTTCGAATCGTCAACCCTCAATTTACATAAGAACATAAGAACATAAGGAAGCTACAAGAGGCTGGGAGACCTACACGTGGTAGTTCCTGTTACTTAACACTACCTACATCCACCTTTCATCCCCATCCATGAAATTGCCTAGCCTCCTTTTAAAGCTCCCTATTGACTATGCACTCACTAACTACCTGACGACTGAGTCCATTCCAATCATTTACCACCCCATTTGTGAACCAGTTTTTCCCTATTTCTTTTTTAATCTACGCTTTTCCAGCTTGAATCCGTTACTTCTTGTTCTACCCTGGTTATTAGCCATAAGAACTTTTCCTACCTCTCCTTTATGGTATCCCTTGAACCACATAACCCCTTGAAGCCCAGAACGTAATTTCCATTGTAATTTGGGTACCACTAGACGATTTTTAGTGACTATAAGCAATATTTTATAGATATGACCTATTTAGTATCCTTGTCTGCTAGTAAATTTGGTATATTCAGTTACTTTTCGTAATTTTATGGCTAACAACAGACGATTTTATATAGCGAAGGAAAGATCTGGGGGTGAAGAGGTTAGTAGCCATAAGAACTTTTCCTGCCTCTCCTTTATTGTATCCCTTGAACCACTTATAATGTTTAGCCTAGTTTATTGGTGGTGTCTTTGTAGTCTGGTATCGGGTCTTGGTAGTTCGGGTCTGCTACGTCAACACCGAGGCTGGCCACGAACACATTGATGACGAGCACGCAGAACACCAGACTGATGACGATGGTGTTCATAAGGTCGCCCTGGTGTTGTTCCTCCTCCTTATTGATGTCAAAGCGTTCCGAAACGAGCAGGAGAATGCCGGAGGAGACCTAGGAGCGAAGCGACAGGAATGTTAACCCCTTCACGCCCAGATATTTCCTTTGCTATAAGAAATCGTCTGTTGTTAGCCATAAAATTACGAAAAGTAGCTGAATATACCAAATTAATTAGTGGGAAAGGATTCTAAACAGGTCATAGCTATAATATATTGCTTATACTCACTAAAAATCGTCTAATGGTACCCAAATTACAATGGAAATTACGTTCTGGGTCTCAAGGGGTTAAGGGGATGAGAGAAGGGAGGGAGGAGATATAGATTTAGTTGATCTTCCTTCCTTCCCCTTTGTCCTTCTTCCTTCTTCCTAACCTCTTCCTTGCTCTTCCTTTTTATTTCACTCTTCTATCCATTGTCATTCCTTTCTTCTATTCGCCATTAACCCCTTGAGGCCCAGAACGTAATTTCCATTGTAATTTGGGTACCATTAGACGATTTGTAGTGACTATCTATAATATTTTATAGCTATGACCTGTTTAGTATCCTTGTCATAACTGAATTGGTATATTCTGTGACTTTTCGTAATTGGTATAGGTGACACACAGACGATTTTTTTAGCAAGACATATATTGGCCGTGAGGTTAAGGTTTATAGGAAAGCAGTACTACCGTAATAACAT
This sequence comes from Chionoecetes opilio, assembly GCA_016584305.1. Lineage (NCBI taxonomy): Eukaryota > Metazoa > Arthropoda > Malacostraca > Decapoda > Majidae > Chionoecetes > Chionoecetes opilio. The sequence continues at coordinate 228,414 of JACEEZ010002264.1, forward strand.
ATAGTCGCCATGGTGACAATGTCGCCAGGCGCCATTATTACGATTTTAGCCTACTCGATTTTTAGTCACTGAATGACAGATATAACATAAACGATAGTGTTTCTAAATATCAAAATCAATTGATTAGTGTTATGTATATGTAGCATAATGTGTATTACACATTAATTAAAGTATATGTCGAGCTGTAATGATAAGTATGTTAGGGTGTGGTATCGTCAGACACCACAACAAAACAACCACACACACACACACAGGAAATACCATGGGACTGATAAATCGAAACATTGTACTAATGTTGCTGTTGTATTCTCGTCTGCTGCTCTCGTTCTCATCATCTCTCTCTCGTCTCTCTCGTGTCGTCTTCTTCTCTCTCTTCGTCTTTCTCTCTCTCTCTCTCGTACTCTGCTGCTCTCCTCGCTACATGCTAGTAATAACAGACAACAACAACTACACTATTACTACTACTACTACTACACTACCTATACTATACTCTAGATACTAGTTATATACTACTACTGTATCCCTCTCCCCCTCCTTCTTCCTCCTCTATACTATATATAATGTGGAACCGAACTTAAAACAAACAAGTCACAAACACACACCGCTACCCACAGCCCACCCACACACTAACCCTCCACACACACGTACCCTCACCCACACCCAACCCCCCCCATACCCCCCACACACACACCACACCCCCACCCACACACCTGTGTATAAGGCTGAGGATAATGCCGTCAGTATAAGTAATGGATGTGGCGTCTCGTTAGCCAGTAGGAGACGTCTCGCAGTTGTTGGCGTTGGCAAGGAGGCGTGCGAGGAAACAGTGAGAAGGTTAGTGGTAATAAGATACTTCTTTCAATAACTGATACTACATACTACTATACTATACTACTACTACTACTAACACTTTATATTTACTATCATAATGTAGAGAAGAGAGAGCTGCGGCGGAACAGGGGTAAGGTAGTATGGTAGTGAAAAGCAGATACCTACCGTCAATAACACTATAGTCGCCATGGTGCACTAATGTCGCCAGGCGCCATATATTACGAATTTTAGCCTCACTACAGACTTTTATGTGTCACTGAAGACAGGTACATAACATAAACTATATCTTTCTAAAATAATCAAAATCCAATATTATTATTGTTTTATTATTAGCACTAAGTTATTACACATTAATTAAACTATATGTTCAGCTTTTACTCATGAATAAGTAACTGTTAAAGGTTCTTATCACACACACACACACACACACACACACACACACACACACACACACACAGGAAATACCCACATGGACACCTGAAATAAATCGAAAACAACATCTGTACTACTCCTTTCTTTCTTTCTCTCTCTCTCTCTCTCTCTCACCTCTATCTTCTCTCATTCTCATCTTTTCTCTTTCTCTCCTATTCTCTCTCTCTACTTACTCCCTACTCACTAACTCTACAATAACACAACAACAACAACTACACTATTACACACTACTACTACTATCTACTCTACTACTACTACTACTACTACTACTACTACTACTTTACTCCTCCTCTCCCTCTCTTCTTCCTCCTCCTACTACTACTA
>JACEEZ010002264.1:232500-235000 GCA_016584305.1 Chionoecetes opilio
CTATTACTTCCTTTTCCATCTATCTACCAATTCCTTTCAATTCTACTTCACTTATAACTACTATTTCTACTAGCTTCTACTTCTACCAATACTATTATTTTTCTATTATGAAAAGATATTAGGAAACAAAATATAGTAGGTAATGAGACTAACTTTCCTTTTATAGCTAACTACTACTACTACCACTTCTATTTATACCACTACTACTACTACCACTTCTATTTATACCACTACTACTACTACCACTTCTATTTATACCACTACTACTACTACCACTTCTACTTATACCACTACTACTACTACCACTTCTATTTATACCACTACTACTACTACCACTTCTACTTATACCACTACTACTACTACCGCTTCTACTTATACCACTACTACTACTACTACCACTTCTACTTATACCACTACTACTACTACCACTTCTACTTATACCACTACTACTACTACCACTTCTATTTATACCACTACTACTACTACCACTTCTATTTATACCACTACTACTACTACCACTTCTACTTATACCACTACTACTACTACCACTTCTACTTATACCACTACTACTACTACCACTTCTACCACCTCTTCTTATACCACTTCTACTTCTACCAGTGATCTTGTTTTTCTGGTGTTATAAAATAATAGATTTAAAAAATGGTATGTAATGAGACGAACTTTTTTTTTTTATATATAAATAGTATTACGACTACTTCTAGGTAACTCTACCTATGATAATTACCTCCGCCAACGAAGTTGAAGGGGTTATGTTTTCACCCCGATCTGTCTGTCTGTCTGTCTATCTGTCTGTCTGTTTGTTAGTGTACAGGATTTCTCAAAAAGTTACGAATAGATTTGGACCAAACTCGGTATATATATATACCAAGTCTATTTGGTATAAGGAAGGACTGATTTAATTTTGGATGAAATCTATTGACAACTGTTGCCATGGCAACCAATTGATGAAATATTCGGCCGGAGGTATGCGCTCATACTGAGTGCATATATATATATATATATATATATATATATATATATATATATATATATATATATATATATATATATATATATATATATATATATATATATATATATATATATATATATTTATTTTTTTTACTTTTTTTTTTTACTTTTTTTTTTTTACTTTTTTATATTCGGGCGGAGGTATGCGCTCTACTGAGTGCCCCCCCCTAGTTTATCTACTGTTATTACATTCTTTTCATTATTCGAAGTGAATTTTTCCTTTATAGTTATTATTATATTCTGTATCTACCTTTTTTCTTGTTCTGAGATCATTAATGCGTAAAAACAAAAAGAATATAGCAGAACAAACAGTAGAAAAATAGTTATATATGCTATAAGAAACTATTTTATTGCTACGTATCTTATATAAAAACAAACAGTAGAAAAAAAGTTATATATGCTATAAGAAACTATTTTATTGCTACGTACCATATATAAAAACAGCAGAAAATAGTTATATATGCTCTTAGAAACTATTTTATTGCTACGTACCATATATAAAAACGGCAGAAAATAGTTATATATGTTCTTAGAGACTATTTTATTGCTACGTACCATATATAAAAACGGCAGAAAATAGTTATATATGTTCTTAGAGACTATTTTATTGCTACGTACCATATATAAAAACGGCAGAAAATAGTTATATATGTTCTTAGAGACTATTTTATTGCTACGTACCATATATAAAAACAGCAGAAAATAGTTATATATGTTCTTAGAGACTATTTTATTGCTACGTACCATATATAAAAACAGCAGAAAATAGTTATATATGTTCTTAGAGACTATTTTATTGCTACGTACCATATATAAAAACGGCAGAAAATAGTTATATATGCTCTTAGAAACTATTTTATTGCTACGTACCATATATAAAAACAGCAGAAAATAGTTATATATGTTCTTAGAGACTATTTTATTGCTACGTACCATATATAAAAACGGCAGAAAATAGTTATATATGTTCTTAGAGACTATTTTATTGCTACGTACCATATATAAAAACGGCAGAAAATAGTTATATATGTTCTTAGAGACTATTTTATTGCTACGTACCATATATAAAAACGGCAGAAAATAGTTATATATGTTCTTAGAGACTATTTTATTGCTACGTACCATATATAAAAACAGCAGAAAATAGTTATATATGTTCTTAGAGACTATTTTATTGCTACGTACCATATAAAAAACAGCAGAAAATAGTTATATATGTTCTTAGAGACTATTTTATTGCTACGTACCATATATAAAAACAGCAGAAAATAGTTATATATGTTCTTAGAGACTATTTTATTGCTACGTACCATATATAAAAACAGCAGAAAATAGTTATATATGTTCTTAGAGACTATTTTATTGCTACGTACCATATATAAAAACAGCAGAAAATAGTTATATATGTTTCTTAGAGACTATTTTATTGCTACGTACCATATATAAAAACAGCAGAAAATAGTTATAT
>JACEEZ010002264.1:245000-257344 GCA_016584305.1 Chionoecetes opilio
AAAAGGAAAGGAAATAATTAAGAGGAGAAAGGGGGATAAATAGTGGGTAATGGGGGGGGGGGAGGGAGTTTGTATAACGAAAATTGGAAACGGAAGAAAAATGTGAAAGGGGAAAAATTGACAAGATGTCGTAGTAGTAGTAGTAGTAGTAGTAGTAGTAGTAGTAGTAGTAGTAGTAGTAGTAGTAGTAGTAGTAGTAGTTAGTAGTAGTAGTAATAGTAGTAGTAAAGTGGTAGTAGTAGTAGTAGTACCTAGTAGTATTAGTAGTAGTAGTGGTGGTGGTAGTATTAGTAGTCAGATTGGTGGTGGGGGGGTGGTGGTGTTGGTGGTGGTGGTGGTGGTGGTGGTGGTGGGGTGGGTGGTGGTGGGTAGTAGTAGTAGTGGTGGTAAGTAAGTAGTTATATAGTAGTATAGTAGTAGTAAAGTAGTAGTGTGGGTGGTGGTGGTGGTGGGTGTGGTGGTGGTGGTGGTGGTGGTGGATGGTGGTTTGGTGGTGGTGGTGGTGGTGGTAGTCGTAGTAGTGGGTGGTAGTAGGTAGGTTTAGTAGTTAGTAGTAGTAGTAGTAGTGGTGGTAGTAGTTCAGATGAGTATAGTAGGAGAAGAAGGAGGAAGAGGAAGAGGAAAGGCTCGGGAGAGAGAGAGAGAGGAGAGAGAGAGAGAGAGAGAGAGAAGAGAGAGAAGAGAGAGAGAGAGAGAGAATAAAAAGAGAAAATAGATAAAACTTAAGAGTGTAAAGGAAGTGGATGAATGAGGAGGAGGAGGATGAGGAGGAGGAGGAGGGAGGATGAGGGAGAGTGAGGAGTAAAGTGTGGAGTCCATTAGAGTGAGAGAAGAGAGAGAGAGGTAGAGAGAGAAGAGAGAGAGAGAGCAAGGTGGGGTTCGAGAGTGGCCAATGTGTTGTACCATATATTGAATGCCAACAAAAGGTTATATAGTAAAGTTACTAAACTATTACTTCTCTCTCTCTCTGCTCTCTTTCCATCTCTCTCTCTCCTCTCTCTCTTATTACGTCTCTCCTCCCTCCCTCTCCCATTTTGGTCCCTCTCTCCTCCTCCTTCCTCTTTCTCTCACTCTCTCTCTAATTTCTCTCTCTCTCTCTCCTCTCTCTCTCTCCTCTCCTCTCTCTCATCTGTCTCTCTCTCCTCTCTCTCTCTCCTCTCTCTCTCTCTCTCCCTCATCTCTCTCTCCTCTCTCTCTCATTCTCATCGACTCCTCTCTCTCTCTCTCTCTATCTCTCTCTCCCGCTCTCGTCTCTCGCTCTCTACTCTTCTCCACTCTCTCTCTCTCCGTCTTCATCTCCCTGTCTCTCTACCTCCCTCCCCTCTCCACCAATCCCTCTCCTCCTCTCGCAGATCCTCCGTGTTCTTCTCTCATCTCTCTCCTCCCTCCCTCACCTCATCCCATTTGTCCCTCTCACTCTCCTCCTCCTGCCCTCCTTTTCCCGGGCCTCTTCTCCTCTCTCTCTCCTCTCTCTCTCTCAATCTCTCTACCTCTCTCTCCTCTCTCTCTCCCCCCTCCCCCTCGCATCTCATCTCTCGTCTCTCTCCCTCTCCTCCTCTCTCTCTCTCTCTTCGCTCTCTCTCCTCATCTCTCCCTCTCTTCTCTCGTTCTCTCTCTCTCTCTCTCTCTCATCTCTCCTCTTCATCTCTCCCTCTCTCCGTCCCACCTCGTTTCCCTCTCTCCTCTCTCCCTCTCTTCTCTCTCTCCCTCTTCTCTCGCTCTCTCTCTCATCTCTCCCTCTCTCCTCTCCTCTCCTCTCTCTCTCTCTCGCTTCTCCTCTCACCCTCTCTCGTCTCCCGTCACCTCGCATCTCGTCTCTCCCTCTCTCCTCTTCCTCGTCTCTCTCCTCTCTCTTCCCTCTTCCTCGCCTCTCAACTCTATCTCTCCATTACGCTCCCCTCTCTCTCCTCCTCGTCCTCCTCCTCTTCTCTCACTCTCTCCTCTCTTCTCTCTCTCTCCTCTCCGCTCCTCTCTTCGTCTCTCTCTCCTCCTCTCTCTCGCCTCGGTCTCTCTCGATCTCTCGCCCCCCTGCAAACCCCTCCTCCACCTCCCTCTCTCTCTCCCTCTCTCTGCCCCACCCACTCGCCTTCTCTCTCCTCCCTCGTCTCTCCCCTCCCTCTCTCTCCTCCCCTCTCATCCTTCTCCCTCTCTCTCTCTCTCTCCTTCTCTCCCTCCTGCCTCACTCTCCCCCTCTCCTCGTCTCCTCCTCCTCTCTCCTCTCCTCTCTCCCTCTGCGCTCTCTCCTCACTCGCGCTCGCCCTCCTCCCATCACGCGCTCGCTCTCTCTCTCTCCCTCTCTCCTCCCTTCACTCCACATTCTTCTCCTCACCTCGTCTCATCTCTCTCCCTCTCGCTCATCATCTCCGCTCTCTCTCTCTCCGTCTCCTCGTCCTGATCTCTCTCACCCTTCCCTCCTCCTCTCCGTGCAATCACCTCGCCCCTCTCGCACTTCTCCCTGCCTCTCTAGCCTCCCATCTCCCTCTCCTCACTCTTCTCTCCTCTCCCTCGATGCCTCTCTCTCAACTTCATCCTCTACTCTCTTCTCTCTCTCTCTCCAAAATCCTCTCGCATCTTCCCTTCTTCACTCTCCTCTCCGCACCTCTCTGTCTCTCTCTCCTCGCTCATCTCATCTCTCACTCCACCCCGTCTCCTCCTCTAGCTCCTCTCCCCCCACCGTCTCCCCCTCTCACCCTCATCACTCTCTCTTCCTCTCTCCCGTCTCTCTCTCCCACTCACCATTCTCTCTCCAGTCCTCTCTCTCATTCCCCTCTCCTATCTCGGTCTCCGTCTCTCTCTCTCTCATCTTCTCCCCTCTGATATTGTTATTTCTCTTTTGTTGTTTTTTGATATTGGTTTTTTTTTGTTTTTTTTTTTTGTTTGTTCTTTTTTGACGACGAGAATTGCTTTGTTGTGTGTGTGGTGTGTGTGTGTGTGTGTGGTGTGTGTGTTGTGTGTGTGTGTGTTGTGTGTGTGTTTTGTTGTGTGTGTGTGTGTGTGTGTGTGGGGTTTTTACTTAAATTCTTTTCGTGATAAGCCTGGGTATATATGTATTATATCTTTTTCATTTCGATAGTGAACACACACCACCCACACCACACACACACACACACACACACCGCGCACACGACACAAAAGGCGCACACCCACACCACACACACACACACACCCTCCCTCCTTTCCCTTCCCTTCCCATTTCCTCCTCACACCACAACACACAAGCACACACACACACACACACACACACACACACCACACACACACACACCACACACACACACACAACACACACTACACACACACCTCCCTCCCTTCCTTCCCTTTCCGACTCACCCACACAACAACACACACACACACACACAGTCACAGACAACCACACACACAACAGTCACACACACACACACACCACACACTCACACACACACACACACACACTACACACACACACACACACACACACACATGTATTGTTAACCGATGACACGCTCCAGGTATACTCCAGACAATCAACAGTAACTTGTGGGAACTGTTTCTACCTCCGGAACGGAACGGAAAACGAACGGAACGAAGGAACTGAACGGAAACTTTTACATAAATTTGACCTCTTCTATAATTGTATTCCCGGAGAGTAGAGAGAAGGAGGAGGAAGGAGGAGGAGGAGGAGGAGAAAGACAGAGAGAGAGAGAGAGAGAGAGAGAGGAGAAGAGAGAGAGAGAGGAGAGAGAGAGAGAGAGAGAGAGAGATAGAGAGAGAGAGAGAGAGGAGAATAATAAGTTGGTAAGGTAGCTTGGGAAATGGAATTAGAGAAAAAATGGAGCCTTTATCTTCTGCTCCTCCTCTTCATTTCTTCTTCTTTTTCGAGAGAGAGAGAAAAAAAAAAAGGAAAAAAGGAAGGGGGAAAGAAAAAAGGGAAGGGGAAAAAGGAAGGAAAGGGGAAAAGGAAGGAAGAGGAAGAAGGAAAAAAAAAAGAAAAGAGGAGGGAAAAAAAGGGGGGGAGGGGAGGGGGAGGAGGGGGGGGAAAAAAGGGAGGAGGAAAAAAAAGGGGAAAAAAAAGGGAAAAAAGAGAGGGGGAAAAGAGGAGGAAAAAAGGGGGAAGGGAAGGAAAAAAAGGGGGGAGGGGAAAGGAAAGAGGGGGGAGTTTTTTTTTTTTTTTTTTTTTAGAAAGGGAAGAAAAGGGAAAAAAAAGAAAAAAAAAAAAAAAAAAAAAAAAATTTTTTTTTTTTTAAAATTAAAAAAAAAAAAAAAAAAAAAATAAAAAAAAAAAAAAATTAAAAAAAAAAAAAAAAAAAAAAAAAAAAAAAAAAAAAAAAAAAAAGCAAAAAAAAAAAAAAACAAAAAAAAAAAAAAAAAAAAAATAAAAAAAAAAAACCTTATTCCCCTTTTTTAATTAAATTTTATTTTTTAAAAATATTTTTTTTTTCCTTTTTTTTTTTTCCTTTCTTTTTCTTTTCTTCTTCTTTTCCTTTTCCCTTTTTTTTCCCTCTTCTTTTTCCCTATTCTTCTTTCTTTTTCCCTTTTCTTTTTTTTTTTTTCCTTTTTTCTTCTTATTTTCTTTTTTTCTTTTTTTTTTTTTTTTTTTTTTTTTTTTTTTTTCTTTTCTTTTTTTTCCAATTTTTTTTCTTCTTTTTCTTCTTTTCTCTTTTCCCTTCCCCTCTTCCTTCTTTTCTTTTCTTCTTTTTTCTTTTCTTCTTCTTTTTTCTCTTCTTCTTCTTTTTCTTTCCTCTTTTTTTTTTTCTTTTTCTTTTCTTTTTTTTCTTCCCCTCCTTTTCCTTTTTCCCCCTTTATTCTTTATCTCCTATTATTCATTCTTATTCCTTATTCCCCTTCCCCTTTTTTTTCCTTCTTCCTATTCCTCTTCCTCCTTTTTATCCTCCTATATTTCTTCTACATTCCTTTCTTTCTGTTTCGAATTATTTTTTCTCTATACTAACATTTATATCAGTCTTATATCAATCCACCTTTACGTTATCATTATTACAACAACCACACAACAAAAAAACCCAAAAACAACAACCCCAACACCACCACCCCCAACAAACAACACAACAACAACAAAACAACAACAACAAAACACAACCCAACCCCACCACCACCACCACCAAAAACAAAAAAACAACAACAACAAAAAAAATAAAAATAATACAAAATAAAATATATCCCCGACAATTTTTTTTTCCAGGGGGTTAATAATGAAATAAGATATAATAAAAAATACCGCGCACATTTTTTTTCCCGGGGGTTAATAATGATAATAATGAACTAAATAATAAATACGCGACAATTTTTTTTCCAGGGGGTTAAAATGATAATAAAGATTAAATAAAAATTTACCGCGACAATTTTTTTTTCAGGAGGTTAAAAATGAAATATATACTAAAAATAAAATACGCTGCAACATTTTTTTTCCAGGAGGGGTTAAAATTAAAAATAATACTAAAAAATATACGCAACAAATTTTTTTTTCCCGGAGGGTTAATAAAGATAATAATTATACTAAAAATATAAGCCAAAAAATTTTTTTCCGGAGGGTTAATAAAATAAAAAAATGATACTAATAAAATATACCCCCGACAAATTTTTTTTTTTGGAGGGTTTAAAAATGAAATAAAATACTAATAATAATATACCGCTGCAACATTTTTTTTCCCGGGGGGGTTAATAATGATAATAATGATACTAATAATAATATATCGCGGCAACATTTTTTTTCCAGGAGGGTTAATAATGATAATAATAATACTAATAATAATACCCCGCAACATTTTTTTTTCAGGAGGGTTAATAATGATAATAAAATATAATAAAAATAAAATCGCGCCAAAAATTTTTTTTTTTTGGGGTTTAATTAAAGATAATATAAACTAATAATAAATTACCCGGGCAACTTTTTTTTCCCGGAGGGGTTTATAAAATAATATATCTAATAAAAAATTTATCGCTCAACATTTTTTTTCCCGGAGGGTTAAAAAAAAAAATCTAAAAAAAAATATAACCCCAAATTTTTTTTGGGGGGTTAATTGATTTTAAATAAAATTCGCTAACTTTTTTTTAGAGAAAAGAAAAAAGAAAAATAAAAGTGAAAAAGGAGGGAATAAGAAAAAAATAAAAAAAAAAAACGTGAAATTTTTTTTGGAGGGTTTTAAAAAAAAAAATATAAAAAAAAAAACCGCACAACATTTTTTTTGGAGGGAAAAGAAAAGAATAAAAAATAAAAAGGAAATTTTTTTGGAGGGAAAAAAAAAATTAAAAAAAATAACAAAAAAAATTGAGGTTTTAATTTTAGAAGAAGGAAAAGGGAAAAGGAAGGGAGAGAGGGAGGAAAGTGAGAGAGGGGAAAAGGGGAGAGAGAGAAAGAGGGAAGGGGGTGGGGGGAGGGGAAGGGGGAAGGGGGAGGAGACCCTGAACCCCTTCAAACCCACGATTAGCTGACAAAGAAACCAAAAAGAAAGGGAAGGCAAAAAATTAAAGGGAGGGGAAAAAGGGGGGAGGGAGAAAAGGAAGAGGAAAAGGAGGGGGGGAAGAATTTTAACGAAGGGAAGGGGGAAAGAGGAGGGGGGGAGGAGGAGGGGAAGAAGAAAAAGAAACAAAGGAAATAAAGGAAAAACAAACCCAGGAGGGGGAGAAAGGGGGAAGGAGAAAGGAAAGGGGGGGAGGGGGGGGGGAGAAAAGGAGGAAGAAGAAAAAGGGAGGGGAAGGGGAGGAGAAGAAAGGGAAAAAAAAGAAGAAAAAGAAAGGGGAAAAATTGGGGGTTTTTTTAAAAAAAGGGGGCCCAAAAAGGGGGGGGGGTTTTAAAAGTAAAAAAGCAAAACCGAAAAAGGGGGAAAAAAGGGGAAGAAAAAAAGGGGGGGGGGAACCCGGGGGGGAAAAAGGGGGGGAAAAAAAAAAAGAAAAAAAAAAAAAAAGAAAAAGGAGGGGGGGATAAAAAAGGGGGAGGAAAAAGGGGGGGTTTTTTAAAAAAAGGGGGGGGGGGAAAAAAATTAAAAAGAGACAAAGGGAAAGGGAAAAGGGAGAGAAAAACCCCCGGGAAAGGGAAAAGAAAAAAAAAAAAAAACGAAAGGGGGGGGGGGAAAAATAAAAGGGGAAAGGGGGGTGGGGGGAAAAAAAAAAGGGGAAAAAGAAAGGGGAAAAAGCAAAAAGGGGAAAGGGGGGAAAAAATTTTCTAATTTTACCCAAATTTTTTTCTTTTTTTCCAGTCCATTTAAACCGCAATAACCGTTTTTTTAATTTTTACAAAACCTTTGTTCTTATATTAATTTTCTCCCCAAGACTTTACCCCTTGGAAAATCGGCTTTTCCCATTTTGGGTTCTTATCCTTGTCTTTAGAAAGGGCTTTAAGGATAAACAAATCCCCAAAAATTTCCCGAGGGGGAAATAAGTTGGTGGGGGGCAACAAAACCTCGCCATTTTTGGGGTTTTTGGGGGTTTAAGATTTGTGCCTTTTTTCTTCTCGGCCCGAAAAAAAAAAAAAAACCCCGAGTGGCAAAAGGGGGGGCCCCGGGTAAATAACATATTTTGGAAGTTTAAATGCCTTTGTTAAAAAAAAAAAATTTTTTAAAACCGTTTTTTGGTTGGAAAAACCCAGGGAAATAGTTTATACGGGTCAGATTTTAAAATTTACTTTTTGTATCATCTTCAGTGGCCAAAATCCCAAACTGGGTGATCCCTAAAATTTCCCGTAATATAGGGGGGGCTGGCGACATTAGTGCGGGTGGCGCCCCTTAAGGTTATCTAGGGAAAGATTTTCTCCCCCGTTTTTTCCCCCTTTGGGCATAATTTTCGCCTGTAAAGCCAAAAAATTAAAAAAACGAAAAGTAACTTAATTACCAAATTTAAATTTTCCGGGGGGGAACAAGGATATAAACGGGTTTCATTTTTAAAATAAAATATTGCTTTACAATTCCCACTAAAAACGCCCTTATTGATAGTCAATTACAATGGAAATTGGGTTCGGGGCCCCCTAAAGGGGGTTAAATTTTTTACATTCATTAAAATGTCAAATGGTACCCCAAACATAAGGGAAAAAACATTTTTTGGGGACACAAAAGTTTAAAAAAAATTGAGACCCTCAAATTCCCAAAAGTTCCCCTTTAAAAAAAACGAAAACAAAAAAAAGGGTTGGCCCGTCTCACGCCAGCTGACCCCAAGCCCTTTTTGTTTTTAAACTTTTCAGTGGTTGAGGGAGTTTTTTTTTACCTTAAATAACTTTTTCACAGGGGGGTTTTTAATGGCAGAATAAGGGGCAGGAATGGCTAATGGAAGTCTTAAGGTACAGTAGATTAACGAGGATCATATAAAAAGTGTTGAAATAAGACTGGAAAACGTTGAAATGAAGACTGCTGTGAAACTACGCTTAAAAAATCTTGTTTATCTGCCTATAATAAGCTGTATCAGTGGTATTAAAGACAGAATAAGAGGAAGGCATGGTTTATAAGAGTCATAAGGTACGCTAGATTAACGAGGTTATATAAAAAGTGTTGAAATAAGACTGAAAACCTTAAAATGAAGACCTGAAAAATTAACCCCGAAAAATTTTTAAAAAACCCCTTTAGAGGGCAAAGACGCAACAAGATGGAAAGGGGGTTGGGGGGGGGGGGGGAGAAGGGGGAGTTAAAAAGAGAGAAGGGGGTTTTATCATCCTTATTACATTCTTTTTAATTTTTTTTCTCCTCTTCCCCCTCTTTTTTCCTCTCTCCCTCTCCTCCTATTTTCTCTTTCTCTCCCCTCTCCCCTCTCTCTCTCTCTCACCTTTCCCCAACCTTTAATTTCGGTTAAAATTTTGGTAGTTGGGGAATTTACCGATTTTTGGGTTTTTTATTGGTTTTTTTCCCGAAAAGTTTTTTATGGTATTGAAGGAAACTGGGACTCGTTTTTTTGGGCGGCCAAAAAAAATGTTTTTTTTAAACCCCTTTTAGCCCCCGGGGGGCTTTCCTTGGCTATAAAAAATTTTTATGTTTTGGGCGAGCCATAAAAATAAGGGGAAAAATTTCCCCTTAAAACTACCCAAAAAAGAGTTAGTGGAAAAAAAAGGGTACTAAACAGGTCTAGGATAAAATATTGCTTTAAATCACTAAAAAACGTTTAATGGGGCTCCAAAAATTTCAATGGAAAATTTCGTCTGGGCCCCCAAAGGGGTTTAAAAATGTTTGGGGGTGAAAAGGGCATCGCCCAGTCTGGTTTTGCGTGGTTTCAAGCCCCCGGGGTGAATGACCACACACATACAAACACAAACACACCCCGTAACGGGACCTGGGAAATTTGGGGCCCCCCGATAGGAACACTCGCCAACCTCGACCGGAAATATTCCTATTTTTTTTTCCCCGTCGGCGAGGGGTTTTCCCATTACCCCTTTTTTCTTTCATTCAGGGATTTTAAAAACCAACAAAAAGGCCCCGAATATTTTGGCTTTGGGGTTTTGTGGGGTTTGGTTGGGTTTGGTTTGATTCCTTTTTCAATATTACAGTTGAGCCGTCGCCGAAAAATGTAAAAAGTCGGCGATGTTCCCAATGTTTGGCGGGGATTCTGGGGTTTTGGGGGTTTTGGCGGGGAGTTTTCCTAAAAACCCCAGGGTTAACCCCAAACACACACACTAAACAAAACACACACACACACACCCATTACAGTTCAGCGTTTGGTTGGGGGGGGGGGAAAAACTCTCACTAATCCTCATTTGCCCAAAAATCCCTAAAATGCCATTAAATTTCATCTGTCTGATTGGGTTTTGAAGGGCTACTCTCTCTCTCTCTCTCTCCTCTTCTCTCTTCTCTCCCCCTCTCTCCTCCTCTCCTTTTCTTCTCTCATCCCGTATGGCTTCCCCTCTTCCCCCCATGGTCCTCTCCCCACTCTGTCTTCCCCTCAAACCCCAAAATTGTCTGTCTCTGTTCACCCTCTCTCTCCAAAATCCTCTTTTTTTTCCTTCTCACTCTCACGTTGTTTTTTTCCCTTTTCTTCCTCTCTCTCCTCTCTCCTTTCTTCTCCTCTCCCCTCTCCTTTTCCTCTCTCCCCTCTCCCTTTTTCCCCTCTCTCTCCCCTTCTCTCCTCTCTCTCTTTTCCCCTCTCTCCTCTTTTCTCTTCCCTGCTTAAAAACCCTAATGCTTTTTTCAAAAAACTTAGGGGAAATCCTCCCTAATTTAGTTACTGTAATTAAAAAAAAAACACATGGTCATTTAAAAAGAGAGAGGGGGTAGAGAGAGAGAGAGGGTTTTTTATCATTTTTAAACATCCTTTTTTTTTTTTTTTTTTTTTTTTTTTTTTTTCCCCTCTTTTAACCCCTCCCCTTTTCCCCTTCCCCTCTCCTCCTCTCTCTTCTCTCCTCTCTTTTTCCTCTCTCTCTCCTCTCTCTCTCTCTCTCTTTTCTCTCTCCCTTTTCTCCACCCGTTTAAAAAACCCAATCTTCCCCCGGGTCTTTTTCCCCCCAAAAGCTTCTATCAATTTTTCCCCCTTTTTCCTTCCCGGGCCCCCTTTTCTTCTTCTCCTCCTCTTCCCCTCTCTCTTCTCCTCCTCTCTCTCCCCTCTCTCTTCTTTCTTTTCCTCCCCCCCTCCTTTTCCTTCCCCCCTTTACCTCTCTCCCTCCCTCCTTTCCTTCCTCATTTTTTTTTCTTCCTTTTTCTTCCCCCTCCTCTCTCTCCCCCCTCTCTCTTCTCTCCTCCCCCCTCTCTCTCTCTCTCTCTTCTCTCTCCCCTTGCCCTTTAAAACCCAAAAGAGACAGAGAGATAAAAACCCGTCTCCCGCGCGCCCCCTTTAACCAAAATACCACCTTGTTTTTCTTTTTTCTATTTCCCCGGGTATCTTTGTGGTAAGAATACATAGGGAAAACAAGGAATAAAAAAAAGAACGACAGCAAACAAAACCCCCACGGGTCAAAACGAGGGTGTCTTTTGTGACAGTTTTTTACGTGTTAGAGGCAAAGAATAGTAAAGTTGAAGGCTCCTCCCCACCCACCTCTCTCTAATTTACGGAATTACTTTACTTTGATAGCAGCCCACTTTTCCAGACCATTTATACCCTCCTCCTCCTCCTCCTCCTCCTCCTTCTCCTCCTCCTTCTCCTCCTCCTCCTCCTCCTCGTCCTCTTTATTATAAAAACCCTCCCCCTTCACTCTTCACTCTCTCTCTCTCTCTCATCTCTCTCATCGCCTCTCTCTCTCTCTCTCTCTCTCCTCTCCTCTCTCTCTCTCTCCCCTCTCTTCTCCCCTCTCTCTCTCTCTCTTTTCTCTTCTCTCTCTCTCTCTCTCTCCCCTCTCTCTTCTCTCTCTCTCTCTCTCTCCTCTCTCTCTCTCTTTTCTCTCCCCTCTCTCTCTCTCTCTCTCTCTCTGTATTGACCATGAAATAAACACTAACGTAGTACAATAACACACACACACACCCCACACACACACACACACACACCCCACACACACACACACCCCACACACACACACACACACACACAACAAAACCGGTAAGCAAGACAAGACAGGTGAATGTATATGTTTGTGTGTGTGTGTGTGGTGTGTGTGTTGTTTGTGTGTGTTGTGTGTGTGTGTGGTGTGTGTGTGTGTGTGTTGTTTGTTGGTTTTGGTGTGTGTGTGTGTGTTGTGTGTGTGTGTGTGTGGTTGTGTGTGTGTGTGGTGTTTTGTGTGTGTGTGTGATGTGTGTGTGTGTGTGTGTGTGTGTTTTGTGGTGTGTGTGTGGTGTGTGTGTGTGTGTGTGTTGTTGTGTGTGTGTGTGTTTTGTGTGTGTTTTGTTTTGGTGTGTGTGTGTGTGTGTGTGTGTGTGTGTGTGGTTGTGTGTGTGTGTGACGTGTGTGTGTGTGTGGGGGTGTGTCACGTTTATTCCTGGCATTTGCCCCAGCTGGGAGGGTGAACCAGCTGTATGAACCGAGACAGCTGGTTCAAGGGGAGTTATGGGTCGGCAATAACCAGTAGCTAACCCCTCCCCTCTCTCTCTCTCTTTCTCTCTCTCTCTCTCTCTCTCTCTCTCTCTTCTCTCTCTCTCCCCTCTCTCTCTCCTCTCTCTCCTTTCCCTCCCCTCTCTCCCCTCTCTCTCTCTCTCTCTCTCTCTCTCAGTAATAATTCTTCATGTAAAAATTACCTTATTTTTTTTTCTCCTCTTCGAGTTTTTTTTTTTCTTCTTCTCTTTTTCTATTTCCTCTTCTTCTTCTTCTTCTTGTCTTCTTCTTCTTCTTCTTGTCTCCTCTTACCCATCATGCCTTCACTCTCCCCCTCCTCCCCTTCCTCCACTCTCCTCGCCCCCTTCCCTCTTCCTCCACCTCCTCGTCCCCTCCCCCCTCCCCCTCCTCCCCCTTTCCTCCTTCCTCCCCCCTCCCCCTCCCCCTTTTTCCCTCCCCCTCCCCCCCCCTCCTCCTCCTCC
>JACEEZ010002266.1:0-25000 GCA_016584305.1 Chionoecetes opilio
ACAAGCCCTTTTTACACCTGTTTTTTGGCTGAAATAGGTGTCCAAGCGAGCGAAGCGAGCTTGGACAATAAGATCAAAAAAATTAAGACTGAGTAGAAAACTAGGACTACAATAGAGGAAGAGGAGGGAAAGATCATTAAAAAGAAAAAAGAAGACGAGAGAGAGAGAGAGAGAGAGAGAGAGAGAGAGAGAGAGAGAGAGGATAGAGGAAGAAGAAAAGAAGAAAGAGAAGGCAGAAAATTATGAGAAAATCAAGTCTGAGAAGAAAATGAGGACGACAATAGACGAAGAGGAGAAGAAGATCAATAGAAAGAAAAATAGAAAAGACGACGAGGTAGAGAAAGAGAGGACAGCCCCGGACGGTCCCGTGTCTGCGTGGTGGACAATAATCCCCGGTGTCATTTACATATAGAGCACCCCCTTCGTCAGCCCGCCCCGCCTCGCCTCTCACAACACTAAGAGAAAACATACGAGACCCATAAACCCACCGCGCACCTGCATCACCCCCGGCAGGAGGAAATAATTGAATGACTATGGCAGTGACTGAGGTATTCCCTGAGTGTATGTGTGTGTGTGTGTGTGTTGTCGGTGTGGGTGTGGGGGAGTTGTGTGTGTGCGTGTGTTTGAGTGTGTGGTGTGTGTGTGTGTGGGTGGGTGGGTGGGTGGTAGGTGTGTGTGTGTGTGTGTGTGTGTGTGGTGGGTGGGTGGTGGGTGGGTGGGTGGGTGTGTGTGTGTGTGTGTGTGTAGGTTACCAGTGAGCGCTCGTTATTTCCACGTGAAGGAAAAAAAGGAAAGAAAGAAGAAAAGAAGGCTAGGAAAGGCTGGTCAATATTGAATCAGAGAGAAAAGCAAGAAAAATGTTAGCTTATATCAATTAAGAGAAGAAAAGAAAAATAAGGAGGCTGGTCAATAATGAATCAGACAGAAAACCAAGAAAAATTTGAGCACATACCAAGAGTCAGCTGATAATTCCCTCTTTTCCTATGCAGTATAGGTTAATCTTGTTCCATAGCATTATCCTTTTGGCCTGTTTCCGATGACTGGCTTGCCCTTACCTCTTTACCTCTTTATTACCTCTTTCATTACCTCTTTACCCTTATCTTTACCCTTCAGCTCTTCCCTCCCGTCTGGCTCAGAGCGACGTAATCCCATGTTTTCGTAGGGCGTCGAGGGTAGGTGAAGGATGGTTTGGGAGACTAATAGAATCTCAGGGTGCCTTTCTTCTCCTTGTAGACTGAAAAGAACCCACACACAGAATAATCAATGAGTCGTGAGTCCTCCTCCTCATCCTCTTCTTCTTCCTCCTCCTCCTCCTCCTCCTCCTCCCTCCTCCTCCTCCTCCTCCTCCTCCTCGCACATACTTCCCCACAGGCTAAGTAATGTATGCATAGAGAGAGAGACTTTTGTTTACAGACTTAATGGAACAAAAGCGTACAGAAGACTGGCCGCGTCTCAGCTCCTTTGAAAGTGTACATACCCTTCCCCTTTCTTTTCTTTCCTCTCTTCTCTCTTCTTTATCCTCACCGGTTGTCATTATCCGTGTCGTAATCTTCCTTAGTATTGCTCAGTTCCCTTCTTTACTCTGTTTCCTACAAGCGTTTATTTTCCTCTCCTCTTCTTCCCCTTCATTGTTCTTGTCTCATTCTTTCCTTAACTTCCGTATTTGACGTCAGAATTTGCTACTGTTATTCTTCTTCTTCCCCTTTTCCTTCTGTATTTTCTACAAGTGACTTTATTTTTTCCTCTCCTCCTCTTCCCCTTTATTGTTCTTGTCTCATTCTTACCTTTTACGTTTTTTACTTCTACCTTTACCATTTTCTTTACCTTTTTTTCTAATTCTTATTTAACCTTCTAATTATTACCTTTCGTATTCGACATTAAAATTTGGTATAGTGTTTGTTCTTCTTTCTGTCCCTCCCTGTTATCTGTCCATGTCATGTCCACTTCTGTCCCTCCCTGTTATCTGTCCATGTCATGTCCACTTCTGTCCCTCCCTGTTATCTGTCCTTGTCATGTCCACTTCTGTCCCTCCCTGTTATCTGTCCATGTCATGTCCACCTCTGTCCCTCCCTGTTATCTGTCCATGTCATGTCCACTTCTGTCCCTCCCTGTTATCTGTCCATGTCATGTCCACTTCTGTCCCTCCCTGTTATCTGTCCATGTCATGTCCACTTCTGTCCCTCCCTGTTATCTGTCCATGTCATGTCCACCTCTGTCCCTCCCTGTTATCTGTCCATGTCATGTCCACCTCTGTCCCTCCCTGTTATCTGTCCATGTCATGTCCACTTCTGTCCCGCCCTGTTATCCGCCCTTGTCATGTCCACTTCTGTCCCGCCCTGTTATCCGCCCTTGTCATGTCCACTTCTGTCCCGCCCTGTTATCTGCCCTTGTCATGTCCACCTCTGTCCCTCCCTGTTATCTGTCCATGTCATGTCCACTTCTGTCCCGCCCTGTTATCCGCCCTTGTCATGTCCACTTCTGTCCCTCCCTGTTATCTGTCCTTGTCATGTCCACTTCTGTCCCTCCCTGTTATCTGTCCATGTCATGTCCACTTCTGTCCCTCCCTGTTATCTGTCATGTCATGTCCACCTCTGTCCCTCCCTGTTATCTGTCCTGGTCATGTCCACTTCTGTCCCTCCCTGTTATCTGTCCATGTCATGTCCACTTCTGTCCCGCCCTGTTATCTGTCCATGTCATGTCCACTTCTGTCCCGCCCTGTTATCTGCCCTTGTCATGTCCACTTCTGTCCCTCCCTGTTATCTGTCTTGTCATGTCCACTTCTGTCCCTCCCTGTTATCTGTCTTGTCATGTCCACTGAGTTAATAGTATCGTCATCATCTCCTCCATCCCTCTTTGCATCTCCTTGAAACCAGACAGAGTACAATCTCCTCTTTTACTTTCTGTTTCCAGGGATTTTCTCGTTAATTCATCGTCCTGTGCAATCATCTCAACACGACTGAAGAATTATCTCACTGAATATTGAATTGCACTCATCTGACTCTTTATTTTCCTACGATTATTGAGTGTTTACTGAGAAATTGTTTTGTATTATTTTTCCTTCGCGTATGCTGGATGGGATTCGGCGAACTGCTTGTTTGTTAGTCTGTTGTAAATATGTAACATCGACACTTGTGAAAGCAGAATTTACTGTAAGAATGCAGGAGAAGTGAGTTATTAAGAGAGAGAGAGAGAGAGAGAGAGAGAGAGAGAGAGAGAGAGAGAGAGAGAGAGAGAGAGAGAGAAGAGAGAGAAGAGAGAGAGAGAGAGAGAGAGAGATAGAGAAAGAGAGGGACAGACAGACAGACCAGAGATACAGAGAGACAGACCAGAGAGAGAGAGAGAGAGAGAGAGAGAGAGAGGAGAGACAGACTAGAGAGAAAAAGACAAACCAGAGAGAGAGACAGACCAGAGAGAGAAAGAGAGAGACAGACCACAGAGAGAGACAGACCAGAGAGAGAGAGAGACAAACAGACAGACAGACAGACAGACAGACAGACAGACAGATATACAGACATAAAGAGAGAGAGAAACACAGAGAGATATAAAGAATCGAATACATATAAAATTGAGAAAGAGGCCAAAAAATAGGGAACTGACACAATTGGATGAAAAATACTTGATATAGTTAGGGTGAAGGTTTGATGAAACGGTACATTGCAAAGGGGAATTTATATTGTCTTTTATCCTGCGTGGGAGGCACAGAGGCTGGCGGCAAGAGGGGAAAAGAGGGGAAAGAGGGAGAGTTACGCTTCAGGAGGCGCGTCAGGCTCCCTTGTGGGGTGGTGAGAGTAACGTGAAAGACCACAGATCTCCTCTCACCTCCCAAAAAACGTGCCTATTCTTCTGTTTCCTCCCCTACTCTCTCTCTCTCTCTCTCTCTCTCTCTCTCTCTCTCTCTCTCTCTCTCTCTCTCTCTCTCTCTCTCTCTCTCTCTCTCTCTCTCTCTCTCTCTCTCGCTTGTGCTCTTTGCTCGCTCTGGTCTCTCGCTGAAGTTTGCATTATTTCCCTCGCATCCTCACAGTCGAATTTGGAAAGTGTTCTTGCGAGAAGAAAAGAAAAGTATCATGATCATACTTTGCGGGGGTTAGAAGATAAAGACAAAAAATACTGCAACGTGGCCTCAGGAACGAAAATGAATGAAATTTAGATAACATCAAGAGAGGAGGAGGAGGAGGATGTGTGGGAAGGTTGTGGTAGGCATGGGTGTAACGACCTATGAATCCCCCCTCCTCCTCCTCCTCCTCCTCCTCCTCCTCCTCCTCCTCCTCCTCCTCCTCCTCCTCTCCTCCTCCTATATCCTACCCCCCCCCTTCCTCTGCGTCTACGAAATATTGGGGTTAATTGGGGTTACCAGCAACCCCCTTCCTCCCAACCTTTTCTTTCCCCCCCTCCAAACCTCTTCTTCCCCCCCTCCCAACCTTCTCTTTCCCCCCCTCCCAACCTTCTCTTTCCCCTTGCCTCCCAACCTCCCCCCTCTCCCTTCGTGTGGCTAGGTCGGACCCTATGCACCTTTCCGCAAATTGCATGCTTCCTTCTGCGCCAGCTTCAGGAATTACGTCCTTTTAGACACTCTGGGGAGTATAAGACGCTGCGAGAAGGGTGATCATTGCGGTAGAGAAGGAGATTAAGATGTAATGAAATTTTAATGGGAATGAAAAGAATGACATGAGGTATGAGAACACCTGAGCATTCTTTCCTCCATTAGTGACGAGATTACGGTGGGCTCTTGTCACCTCGTCCATTTGGGATAACAAGTGATGGAAGTGGCTAATGGGGCTGTTAATGCGAGTACCTGCCAGTGAAGGGAATTAAAGAGCTGCGTGTGGGAACAGTCGCATGGAGAGAGAGAGAGAGAGAGAGAGAGAGAGAGAGAGAGAGAGAGAGAGAGAGAGAGAGAGAGAGAGAGAGAGAGAGAGAGAGAGAGAGAGAGAGAGAGAGAGAGAGAGAGAGAGAGAGAGAGAGAGAGAGAGAGAGAGAGAGAGAGAGAAGAGAGAGAGAGAGAGAGAGAGAGAGATTTTCAGACAGAGATTTTCAGACAGACAGATTTTCAGACAGATTTTCAGACAGACGGATAGATTTTCAGACAGATAGACAGACAGATTTTCAGACAGACAGACAGACAGATTTTCAGACAGATTGACACAGATTTTCAGACAGATTGACAGATTTTCAGACAGACAGACAGACAGATTTTCAGACAGACAGAAATGCAGTTTTTCAGACAGACAGGCAAACATATTTTTCAGACAGACAGACAGATTTTCAGACAGACAGACAAAGAGAGATGTTTTAGCTCACGCGACAGGACATAACCCGAGCCTCTCTCGCTCTATTAAACCAGCACAGCCCACACAAACCTTTGTACCCCGACAAGGCCTCTGTGCATGAGGCCGGCTGTACCGCGGGACCAGAAATAGAATAAAGGAGTGAAATATTGCCGGTGAGCTCGCTGCATGTAGGCCGAAGTCGGTATTGCCTTTGGTCTGAATATGTGGGTGGTGGACTATATATTATAGTAACACTGGACTTAGTAACGCTGCAGAAAGTGGAGGGAAAGGGTGAGAAACTGAAGGTGAAATTAAGGTTAAAAGGGAGATAAGACGAGGAAAATAGAAGATGGGGTGGAGGAGGAGGAGGAAAAAGAGGAGAATTATAGTAACGTTGCAGGAAGAGAAGGGAAAGGGAGAAGATGAACGTGAAAATAAGGTAAAAAGAGAGATAAAACAATGAAAATAGAAGGTAAGGTGGAGGAGGAGGAGGAGGAAAAAGAGGAGAACTAGAAGAGGTGAACAATAGTAACGCTGCAGGAAGAGGAGAAGGGTGAGAATGTGAAGGGGGGAAATAAGGTTAAAGGAGAAATAAACAAAGAGAATGGAAGGAGTAGGAGTAGGAGAAAAAGGAGAAGATCAAGGGGTACATGAGGTTAAAAAGAGAGAGAAGATGAAGAAAATGGAAAATGAGGTGGAGTAGGAGGAGAAAGAGGAGATTGGGGTATTTCGAGGCACGGTAAGGACAGGCGGGTTGTTTGCAATTCGGTGGTTTAACTTCATAATAGTGTTGGTCTTACAGTGGTGTGTGTACGAAGTGACTATTTGTAAGCCGCCGCGTTCGGTTCGGTTATTGAGTCACGTTAATACCTTCCCGAGCAGAGCCTTTCGCGATATGACCTCGTATACCGGAATGTAAGCAATGAAGAAAATAATACGAGTAATAGATGTTATTAGATTTTAGTTATTTTTATTGTTAGTTATTTACTATTAGATGTTAGTTATTAGATGTTATTAGACTAGTTAGAGAATAAAATAGAGAGAATAATACATGATAAGAAAAACGAATACATGTCCTGTCCTCGTTTTTTGCCCTTAATTGATTTTTCCTAGGTTGGATTATTCTGATTAGGGATGATAATGACACGCCCTTTGTTTTCTTCCTCTTATGTGATGTGATATTTCTGAGAGGCAGTGGCTGTGTTCCCTTCCCCCTCTGATCCCTTCTCTCCTCCTCCTCTCCTCCTTTCCTCCTATTCCTTCCTCCTTCTTCCTTCCTCCTCTAATCCTTTCTCTCCTCCTCCTCTCCTCCTCCTTTCCTCCTCTTCCTTCCTCCTCCTCCTTCTTCCTTCCTTCTCCTCCTTCTTTCCTCCTCTGATCCTTTCTCTCCTCCTCCTCTCCTCTTCCTTCCTCCTCTTCCTTCCTCCCCCTTCTTCCTTCCTCCTATGATACTCTCGAGGTTTCTGAGGGAGGTTAGCGGCTCCAATTCCTTTCCTGACGCGGCGGGAGTTACTGAAGAGGCACTTTTGGCCACGTGGCACCTCCGCCCCCCGCTGTCCGAGATGTGAAAATGACCCGAATAGCGTAGTAATAAGGAGGAAACGGCAAGGGTGCAATGTGATTACTTGGGATTTCAGGAAAACGCCGGGAGGTCTTGTATGTGTATGTGTGTGTGTGTGAGAGAGAGAGAGAGAGAGAGAGAGAGAGAGAGAGAGAGAGAGAGAGAGAGAGAGAGAGAAGAGAGAGAGAGAGAGAGAGAGAGAGAGAGAGAGAGAGAGAGAAAAAAAAAACATTGTGTGGGTGTATGTGTGTGTTTGATCTCTGACAAGTTGATGTTTCTTTGAGGTACAAGTTTATTTTTGCAGTGTGTTTCTTCGATGTTTATTTTTGCGCTTTTGAAGTGATCGCTTGCGTGGTTTCGATGTCCTGTTTGTGGCTTACTGTGTGTGTGTGTGTGTGTGTGTGTGCGTGTGGGTGTGTGGGTGTGCGCGTGCGTGCGTGTGGGCTCACCAGCTGCCATAAATAACTCAACACCTCCTCCCTTTTCAAGCCCAAACCTTGATGTTATTATATCCAAATTTATGAATGGCATTATTGAGAAGACCTCCCTGGGTAATCGCCTTAGTATTGATGACCTACATGTACCAGGGAGACAAGGGAGGCCCAGAAATTACATCGTAGAACGTAACAATTTTTCAAGAACGTAATAATTTTTCACGAATATTTTCCCTCAACATTACATTACATAGAACAAAGCGGCGCACAGCCAAGGGTAAATTCGTAAACTCGACATACTCCATCACAGCGCCATGATAGACTGCGCCAATGCACGACACTAATGGTCTGTTTAGCACGATTTATTGGCATGGATCCCCGGCCTGCGAACCACGTCCCATCTTGCCCTGGCTTGACCCGCACCGCGATTTTGAAGGGGAAATGGAACCTAACCTAACCTAACCTAACCCCATGTACCACCGTCCCTCTAGTCACCCACAGATAGATGCTTTATTGACCACAGTATTTTAACCTCTTGAAACCCAGAACGTGATTTCCATTGTAATCTGGCCAGCATTAGACGATTTTTTTGTGAATATAGGCAATATTTTATAGGTATGACCTGTTTCGTATCCTAGACCACTAACTAATGTGGTATATTGAGTTACTTTTCGTAATTTTATGGCTCGACAACAGACAATTTTTTATAGCAAAGGAAAGAGCTGGGTGTGAAGGGGTTAAAGGGAATTCAATAAAATATCAACGAACTCAATAAAACTCAATAGAGCTCAATAGAACGCAATAAATACAAAAAAATGTACAAAGTATTTCAGATGAATCAATAAACAAAGTATCTAAAGACATTGACTTAGGAACCAGCTCAAGATAACCACTGTAGTCCAACGCAAGTAATAAATTTCGCCAAGACTAAAATAACACAATTCATGCTAGAATAACTTTCAATAATAATAACAAACTCAATATATCTCAATAGATCGAAATAGAATTCAAATAAAAACAATAAACAAAAATACCATCACATCCCACGCGCTCGAACCTCCTGCTAATTATCCTACACGTTCAGAATAGTAATGTGTGTCTTAAATTGCGACGGAGGTAAAGGGCCGTTTCAAGAGGTTAGATAATGTTGTATCTATACTAACTAGCACGCCGTGTTACTTGATTGAGAGTTTGTTATTCACGTTTGTTGACAGTTTAATCAAAGGAAGTAGAGTGGTGGAGTAGGAGGGGGAGGAGGAGGAGTGATGAAGACCTCGGTATATAGGAGTGAAATGAACTTCCTAATCGCTATTTTTTCTTTTCTTTTTTCTTCCTCCTCCTTCTCCTTGTCTTTTCTTTTTGTCTCCTTTCTTCTATAGCCCTTCACTTACCTTAACTTGAATTCAATGACCGCAGACACTTATCACTTCCTCCTTCCCTTCCTCCTTTCCTTCCCTCCTTCCTTCCTTCCTTCCTTCCCTCATTGCTTCCTTCCTTCCTTCCCTCCTTCTTTCCCTTCCTTTCCTTTCCCTCCACAGAATGATAAGCCTTCTCCCCCTCAAAAAAAATAAAGGTAAAAGGAAGAAAACAACTCCCCAGCTACGTCTGAATCAGGTCTCTGCGTCCTGAGTTACTCCCAAAAAAACCAGGAGACGCAGGAAACTTCTCAGTAATGGATAAACCTGCTATTTCACTTCCTCCCCGACCTTGGTTCTCAGTCGCGTTGGGACGGTGGTGTATTTCGCGCTCTTTTGCTCAGATTGGTGTTTAGGTCCTGTGGGTGTTGCGCGGTGTCGTCTTCGTTTGTTGGGAGGTGTTGTGTTGCCTCCGACTCGCTGGTGTTTCTTTCCCTTGTGTTTGCCTGTGTGTGTGTGTGTGTGTGTTGGGTGTGTGTGTGTGTTTGTGTGTGTGTTGGGTGTGTCTGTGTGTGCGTGTGTGTGTGTGTGTGTGTGTGTGTGTTGGGTGTGTGTGTGTCTGTGTGTGTTGTGTGTGTGTGTGTGTGTGTGTGTGTGTGTGTGTGTGTGTGTGTGTGTGTGTGTGTGTGTGTGTGTGTGTGTGTGTGTGTGTGT
Source organism: Chionoecetes opilio (assembly GCA_016584305.1). NCBI lineage: Eukaryota > Metazoa > Arthropoda > Malacostraca > Decapoda > Majidae > Chionoecetes > Chionoecetes opilio. Next base: position 9,332 of record JACEEZ010002266.1, read on the forward strand.
GTGTGTGTTGGGTGTCCCTCAGTGTCCCTGTGTGTGTGTTGGGTGTTTTGTGTTAGGTTTCATTAGGGAAATGTGACAAATGTCACATGTTCAGATGCTTTGAATCTGCGAGGGAGAGAAAAATATCAGAGTTTAATGTTTTTGTGATGTATTATTTATTGGGTTTTTGTAGTCCCGGATATTGTTTATTATGTGTTATATATGTTTTTGTGTGTGCTTGTATGTTATTTTTGTCTTGTGAGTGTCTGTGCGTATCGGGTGCTCGGTTTAGGTTTCATGTAGGGCAAGAGTTAATGTTACTGAGATTTTTTAATTATTGGTTTTTTTTTGTTTTGTAGTCTTGGATATTGTTTATGATGTGTTAGACTTGTTTTTGTGTGTTTGAAGTTTTTTCATTTTATATGTATACTCTTTTTATACCTCAAATGCTTTCTTGGTATGTATTTCTTTACTTTTTACGCCCGTTTTACAGTTTTTTTCTTATCCTCATTCTCCTTTACTTATTCCAAACTTTTTAAATTTATGTCATTGTCAATCTTTATTTTCTTCGTTTGAACCACTTGTTTCCCCTTTTGTATGCCTTACTTCTTGTTGTCACCCTCCATCTTTTTCCTCTTTGTGGCTAATCATTTTTTCTAATACCTAAACCACTGTTCTAATATCTAACCAGTTTTGTTCTTTGTCCTTTTTTTTAGATTTCATTCCTTCCCTTTTTCGGTGTCAAACTATTTTAATACAGATTTTTTCCTCTTTCCCCTCTTTCTTTAAATGGGGTATCTGTCTTCTCTCTCTCTCTCTCTCTCTCTCTCTCTCTCTCTCTCTCTCTCTCTCTCTCTCTTCTCTCTCTCTCTCTCTCTCTCTCTCTCTCTCCTCTCTCTCTCTCCTCTCTCTCTCTCTCTCTCTCTTCTCTCCTCTCTCTCTCTCTCTCTCTCTCTCTCTCTCTCTCTCTCTCTCTCTCTCTCTCTCTCTCTCTCTCTCTTGAATGGCCTTTCGTTATCTCTTTGTCATTCATGTGTTTCATATCCAAAACCTGTTGTTGTGTGTATAAAAAAAGCTTAAAAAATACATCCTTATATCCAATGTCTGTTGTTGCGTGCATGAGAAAAGCTTTAAAAAAATAATTCCTTATATTCAATGTCTGTTGTTGTGTGTATGAGAAATGCTTTAAAAAAATCATTCCTTGCAACAAAATTATTTACTGCTCCAAGATCCAGATAACGACTGTATATAGTGGTAAAAAAAAGGAAGATAAAAAAAGGATAAAGAAATATTAGAAGAAAAAATATAGTAGTAGAAATAAAGGGAAGTAGGAAATATTTGTTCGCCCCATTAAAAACATGTCATTTATGGCGCCTCCTATAACTATAAGGAACCATAAAGACGTAGTTGGCTTATAAAATATCTATAGAAAAAGGTTTTATATCGTAACGTTGCTCTTGTAGGATTGTTTACACTACGTACTATACAACACTTGAGAAATGAATGGTTTATTTTTTTACTTATGTTTTATACGACAAACATTTCACTATATTTTTTTTACACATTTGGTATTTATTTGAATTTTCATGTATATTTTTTTCCTTTCATCTTGCTGGAAAGTTTGAATGTTTAAAAAGTGAGATTTGAATCCTTCGCCTCTGGTTATTTTCTTCTTTAATTCTTTCACATGGCTGCTGCATTCCGCTTCCTCCTCCTCCTCCTCCTCCTCCTCCTCCTCCTCCTCCTCCTCCTCCTCCTCCTCCTATTCCTCTTCCACCTCCTCCTCCTCCTCCTCCTATTCCTCTTCCACCTCCTCCTCCTCCTCCCTCCTCCTTCATATCTGATCCACTTTGAAGATTTTTTTCCACCTCAAGCCGTGGCGGATATTTTTTCAAGTGTATATTCCAAGAAACACGCACTTCATCTGTTTTATTTATTTCATTTATCAGAATTCATTTTTCGATCTTAAATTTGTACATATTTATTGCAACACCTCTACCCTCACATCCCCTCTTCCTCCCTCCTCCCCTCTCCACCCTCACCAACACACCCCAACAACTCATCCCACGTCCCCTCTACACAGTACACACTAATCACCACCCCACACTACGCACCCCCCCAATATCCACTGCAATTAACCTTTAAACCCACAGCAAACCTCATTTCCCCAACACTAAACGTCATTGCATACCTCACCTAACCCCCACACACCACGGCCCATCCTAATTTCCCTCACCCTCACCCCCCACACCATACATCATCCCCCCAACTCAACCCCCACACACCATGGCCCACCCTAATTTCCCCCATGGTTCACCCTTACACCCCTCCCTACACCATACTTCATCCCCCCAACTCTACAACCATTCCACATATTCTATATCCCTCCTCCTCCTCCTCCTCCTCCTCCTCCTCCTCCTCCTCCTCCTCCTCCTCCTCCTCCCTGCTTCCTACACCACGCCCCTCGCCGCGCCTTCGCTTTATAAATGACCGCCCAGACCACCTATACATCAGAACCTACCCACCAGACACGCACTTTCTAATTACCATACATGTTGCTGCATGTTGCTCGGCCCCGAACTAATTAAACCGTCTCGTGTACACCAGGGCACAAAATGAACGGAATATCCAACCCTAAATTTCGGGAGTGGGTTTTGGTCTCATGAAATATTTAATCGCTTCTAATTCCTGAAATTTTATCCCGCATTATATAACCGCACGGCAGCAGGTGAACAAATGTTTGGATTGGACTTGTATCTGCTTACCTCGGGGAAATCGTAAGCGTCGGGCATTCCACCAGGAAACAAAATGATGAAAAATGTGGTGCGATACGATAACCTTTTAACATCGCTTTGTTGGTCTTAGAAACGGTCTGGAAACGGTCTAGAAACCATGTCAGTGCTTAGTGAAGGCCATGATAACCCTGAAGTCACGAAGATAGAATACCAGGAGCAGGAGGAACGCAGGAAACAAAATGACCAAAAATATGAAGCGATACTATAACCTTTCAACATTATCTTTTTGGAGGTCGTAGAAACAGCCTGGAAACACATGTCGGTGCTTATAACAAAGGCCATGAAGTCCCTGAAGCCAAGAAGAGAGACTATTTCTTGATATTCATTTATTCAAAAGTGTGGAGCGATACCATAAACTTTTCAACATTATATTTTTGGAGGTCTTAGAAACGTCTGGAAACTCATGTCGGTGCTTAGCGAAGGCCACGGAGTCACTAAAGCCACGAAGAGAGAATTATTTGTGATATTTATGACCACCACGTTAGAGTTGGTGTTAACGTAAATGTTTGTTGCCTTTACAGCCGGAGTTTTAGAATGTGTTTTTTACGAGGCGCGGCCCAGAGCCTCACCCGCCGCTGTTTGCCTGACTGTAAGACATGGTGACTGGGCTTTGGGGTGACTGATGGCTGGGTGGTATTCAGCTCCAACTTTTCATATGGGACGAGGGAGTGAGGAGCCAGTGGTGGAGGCAGGGAGGGAAAGAAGGAAGGAAGGAAGACAGGAAGAAAGAAAGAAAGAAAGAAAGAAAAAAAGAAAAAAAGAAAAAAAGAAAAAAAAAAAAAAGAAAGAAAGAAAGAAAGAAAGAAAGAAGAAAGAAAGAAAGAGGACATGGTTATAGGAAAATTTAACGGAAGAAAAGAGAGGAAGAGAGTGAACATAGATAAAAATGAGCCAATAGGGAAGGACAAAAAGATGGCTTCGTCTACTGCATTACATCAACTAATAATTATATTTTGAGCATCATTCACACACACACACACACACACACACACACACACACACACACACACACACACACACACACACACACACACACACACACACACACACACACACACACACACACACACACACACACACACACACACACACACACACACACACACACACACACACACACACACACACACACACACACACACACACACACACACACACACACACACACACCGGGTGTTAGCCGGGGTTTGTGACCTACTCTCCGGGGTGGTGGCTTCTCCCAACACTAAGCACTAAGGATGAATGATAAAAATGTTGATATGGAGACGGGGCCATACGAGCATTGCTCTAGCCCTGTAAAATACAACTAGATGAATACAACTAGATGAATACACACACACACACACACACACACACACACACACACACACACACACACACACACACACACACACACACACACACATCTTATACTCCCTTATCCCTTCTAATACTGGGTTGCATGAGATCTGGCAGGTGTGTTGCGGGAGGCAGGTGGAGGGTGTTGGAGGGTGTGGGGAGGAGGTTCTTGGGCTATTAAGGGAGGAGGAGGAGGAGGAGGAGGAGGAGGAGGAGGAGGAGGAGAGGAGGATTACATAGGATTACATAGGAGTAACAGACACCAGGAGACCTATTGGTCCATAGCGAGGGTATCTGCTGAACTACATACTACTAACTATCAACTACTTGTAAGAAAACAGTTGGAAAATTATACCATGTCCCTAAAGAGGATAGGAACATGGAAGTTTCATAGTGCAGAATGATAGGATATGAAAAATACTAACTACAACTACCACTACCACTACAACTAATCGATACGGGGGACTAGATACGAATTCGCACTATCAATACCCATTTACTTTACAGTGCGCGTCAAGTCTGTTTTTGAATGTAGTTATTGTGTTGGCTCCGACAACATTTGCTGGTAACTTGTTCCATCGATCAACGACTCTAACATTGAAATAATTTTTACGGAGATCGGTGATGCAACGTTGACCGTTTAGTTTTAAACAATTATTTCTTGTTGTCACTTGAGTTGAAAGCTCGAATAGGTTCTCTTGATTAATGACATCAAAACCTTTTAGGATCTTAAAGGTTTCTATCAAGTCCCCACGGATTCTACGATCCTTTAAGGAAAACATATTAAGTTTCCGCAGTCTCTCTTCATAAGATGAATTTCGCAGTGATGGAATTTGTTTGGGTGCTCTTCTTTGCACTGATTCCAATTTGGCTTGATCTTTTACGAAACAGGGCGACCAGAATTGAACGGCATATTCCAAGTGCGGCCTAACCAAGGACGTGTATAATTGTGTCATTACTTTCAGAGTTTTATGTTCAAAGTTACGTTTAATAAAGCCCAACATCATATTTGCCTTTTTACTGGCAGCTAGGCAATGCGAACTGAGGAGGAGGAGGAGGAGGAGGAGGAGGAGGAGGAGGAGGAGGAGGAGGGAGAATCAGGGCGATGTTAAGAAGGGAAGGCAAGGGGATGGTAAGGGTGTAGGAGGGAGGAGGAGGCGGGTGAGAGAGTATAGATCTATGGGACCCGACGATGCTGCTCTAGTGATGGAGGAGAGGGAGGAGGGATTGTGTCATAAGACGTATTAAGGGATTTAAGGCAACTAATTAATTAACAAAGGCTAATCCCCACGTCATCATCGAAAATTCACGCGTCACTGGAATAAATTAAAACCTGAAAACGAAAGAAACTTGAAGATTCTGTGAGGAGAAACTATAAAGGCATACATTAATATTGAAATCTTGGAAAAAAATACTGTAATATTAATTTGAAAAACAGAACGCCACTAAATTTCGACGAGAAGAATAAGAGAGGAAGGAAGAGGGGAAAAAGTAGAGGGGGGGAAGGAGGGTAAAGCAGCGAGAGAGAGAGAGGAGGAAGGGAGGACAAAGAGGAGGGGGAAAGAGGGGAAAGGAGTGAGAGAGAGAGGATGAAGAGGGGAAAAAGAGGAGGGGGAGGGGAAAAGGGTAAAGGAGTGAGAGAGATAGAGAGAGGCGGAAGGGAGGAAGGGGAGTCAAGATAATAGAGTGGAGAGGAAAAGGAAGTGAAACAGGACATTCGGTTTAATTTCCTGATGGTAACAATAGGTCAGGTCAGGTGAGGGGAGGGGAGGGTCAGGGGGGATTCGAGCGCCCCAGGGACCTCCAGATGAGCCTCACATTAAACAAGGGACTTAGGGGACTGGGGGACGGGGAGGGACTTAGGGGAAACAAGGGACTGAGATAAAATGGAAAGGCTTCAGCGTAATGCTAATGGTTCAGGCTTCGTATTCAAGCTTCAAATGAGTGTTCGAATGCAAGTTGAAGAGTCATTGGTAGAGGAAAATCGTATACGTATTGTCTAAATTTGATTATTAAGGGAGTGGGTTGGAGGGGGAGAGAGAGAGAGAGAGAGAGAGAGAGAGAGAGAGAGAGAGAGAGAGAGAGAGAGAGAGAGAGAGAGAGAGAGAGAGAGAGAGAGAGAGAGAGAGAGAGAGAGAGAGAGAGAGAAAAAAAAAAGAGAGAGAAGAACCGTGACACTAATAAGGGAACAGGGACGAGGAGGCCTAATGTTGTCTCGCTTCATCTGCGTGATTAATGTGACTTTTACCCATAATAGGTAGAAATGAAGATAGAGTCCCCTTCTCGCTGTCACTTTCCCTTTATACTCGCTTCTCTTAGTAGTAGTTGTGTATAGTGATGTGGATGTACTGTACTTTACGTGGAGGGGTTGTTGTTATAGTGGTGGAAGTAGTGGTAAAGTATTACAGGTGGAAGTCATTTAAAGTGAATAGATATTAAGGGACGCAGAATATAGGTAGCTGAGGAATGGGTGTTGGATGGTGATTACTCCGCCTCCTCGTCCTGGCCAGACCTGACGGGATGGTTCTGTCTTTTCGTCTCACATTGACAGTTGGATTTTAGAGACTTAAGGCCTGTCCACACTAGGGGGCATGCGGCTGGCGGTGAGGCTGGCGGTGTTAAAATTTCGACATTTTCAACACTGCCAGGCTGGTGCGGGCCGCTCCAACCCTTCCCGATTCCTGCCACACTGCCTTTGACACTGCCCTCACTCATTCACGCGTCAGTGCTTGACCTAGCTCCACTGAGGGAGGATGTTATTGCGCTGCGCTCCTTGAAAAAATGTCTCTTCCACTATTACTTCCACTACTACTACTACTACTATTACTACTATTACTACTACTTCTACTACTTCTACTTCCACTACTACTACTACTTCCACTACTACTACTACTACTACTACTACTACTACCACTACTACTACCACTACTACTACTACTACTACTACTACTACTACTACTACCACTACCACTACTACCACTACTACTACTACTACTATTACTACTAGTACTACTACTACTACTACTACTACTACTACTACTACTAGTACTACTAGTACTACTACTACCCCTACTACTACTACTACTACTACCTCATTCTGAACTATTGGTAGCCACTTTGTAGATATTTTTGTCATTTGTTCATTTATAGCCCTAATATGACACAGATGAAGACACAAAATGACACAGACTCTCTAGATAGCCCCTTCTAACTGTCCTGAAATCATGGATGTAGAAATGTAAGTATTAACGCCACCATACGTCTGTAAACAGAAAAAAAAGTTGTCCTGGCGACTTAACTGTTATCTACGGTAGTGGAAAGAGGATATAAAAGGGAGTGGCATGGAGTGGTTGGTGGGTGGGGTGGAGGATCATATTTTAGAATAGGTCACGATACAAAATTCGTCGTTTTCTCGTCATTTTCTATGGAGCTGACTGGCGCGTCCACGCGAGGGATGGCGGTGACCCAGGGCGGTGAGGCACAGTCTGGACAGGCCTACAAGTGCTTGTGGGCCCTTCGGACCCATGTATTGATGTTTGTAGTACACACACACTCACACACGCACACAAACGGACACGCACGCACGCGCACACACATGCACACACACACACACACACACACACACACACACACACACACACACACACACACACACACACACACACACACACACACACACACACACACACACACACACACACACACACACACACACACACACACACACACACACACACACACAAACAAACGGTAAGTACATGAGTCTACGGAGTAAGTGACATGCGGTAAGACGTTACCGGAGAGTTTGTTCCTGTCATCGAATACTCTTAAAAGTGTTTTTAGCCCAAAACCCCCCTTCAAAATTATTCAATCAACATGGGACCAAGCCGCTTACCACCTACGATTTATTTGCGATTTTTTGAGCCTACTCTCATCAAAATTTAATTTACGGTTTCGGCTACCCAAAACAGACAGACAGACACACAGACAGACACACGGCTACTCCTATAGTATATTAGATTGTTGCAGTGATGGTCAAACAAGTGTGACCATACATTTTTTTTTCCTCCTCCTCTTCCTCCTTCTCCTCCTCCTATCTATGTTCCTCCTCTGTAATCCCATCCTTCCTATGTAAATTCTGCTCTTTTATCTTTTATTGCACTGACCTTTCACTAGTTTAAAAGTTTGTAGTGAAAGCAAACAGCCACGCCAGAATCTAAAGGTTTGGGACTGTTTGTAATTCCTTTGTAATCCTCCTCCTCCTCCTCCTCCTCCTCCTCCTCCTCCTCCCTCCCTCCCTCCCTCCCTCCCTCCCTCCCTCCCCCCTCTCCTCCCTCCCTCCTCCTCCTCCCTCCTCCCCCAGCTCCCAAAATCCGGGTCTAAAAATCTTTATGCAGCAGCTGTTCCATGCGGAGAGAAAGAATTATGTGAGATGCAAACTTTTGAAGCTCCCAATTTGCAATTTCGCTCAATAACCCGTAATATCTTTCCCGTTTTTTTCTTTCATTTTACCAACCGAGACTCGCTTATCGAACGGGTGACCAACAGGCGAGCGTCCGAGCCTTTATATTTTTCTTGCCATACCATTGCTTTCCCTTTTTTTCCCCTCCCACTCTCTCTCTCTCTCTCTCTCTCTCTCTCTCTCTCTCTCTCTCTCTCTCTCTCTCTCCTCTCTCTCTCTCTCTCTCTCGCTCTCTCTCTCGCTCTCTCTCTCTCTCTCTCTCTCTCTCTCTCTCTCTCTCTCTCTCTCTCTCTCTCTCTCTCTCTCTCTCTCTCTCTCTCTCTCTCTCTCTTCTCCTCTCTCTCTCTCTCTCTCTCTTCTCTCTCTCTCTCTCTCTCTCTCTCTCCTCTCTCTCTCTCTCTCTCTCTCTCTCTCTCTCTCTTTCTTTTACTCTTGCGTGTATGTCCGGTTTAGTGTCATCGGGTGCAGCGGCGTGGAAATATTTAATGCAGATATACAAATTTCCTCATAAAGATGCATATTTTTCGTTTGGTTTTCAGTTTTATCCTGCAGTTACGGGTCATTAAAGTCCATGAAGATCCAAGCCCATGGAAGGAATGAGGGCGGGATGGGCGGTTGGGCGGGTTGAGGGAGTCGAGGGGTGTGTAAAGGGGATTCCATAGAGGAGGAAGCGAGCATTAAGGTGTGTGTGAGGGAGAATAAGTGAGAGAATAAATGAGGGGCATGATGGAGATGACAGTAAAGGGTGCGTAGAAGTGAGTGTTAACGAGGAGCTGTGAGGGGACGATGAGGTGTGAGAGGGAGGGAGAAGTGATTAAGGAAGAATGAGAGAGAGAGAGAGAGAGAGAGAGAGAGAGAGAGAGAGAGAGAGAGAGAGAGAGAGAGAGAGAGAGAGAGAGAGAGAGAGAGAGAGAGAGAGAGAGAGAGAGAGAGAGAGAGAGAGAGAGAGAGAGAGAGAGAGAGAGAGAAAAGAAAAACCTGGGATAGATAAGAAAAAAGATTGACAAAAGGATATGAAAAGACACACAGACACAGCAAACTGTTAGACACTCAAAAATGCCCCAAGGCAATTCATGCACAAATAGAACAGGTTACGAATGTGAATAAAGAGTGGAGCAGAGACGTACCCAGGAATTTTTTTCGGGGGGGGCCAGATTTTTTTTCGCCAGCCAGTATAGTAAACCCACAGTTAGACTGTGAGTAAACCCGCCATATTTTCGCTAGCCTCTGAAAGGTATATTTCTCCGCCATCAGCTGATCCCCTTTCCAGGCCATATATCTTATTTCTGCTACTGAAACAATAGTTTTTTTATAGTTTTTTTATGGTGTTAGATGCTTGACCAAGGCATTACGTGAAGCATAAGCACGACCAAATCAAGGTAGGTGTAGCTACACAGGTGGTCATGATGCGGTCACATCGCTAGAACCTGTAATAATTTTTTATAACTAGTGTATTCTGATTTCTTACATGGAAATTTCGGGGGGGGCATGGCCCCCTTGCCCCCCTCCCTGGGTGCGCCACTGAGTGGAGGAGTGTGGGACAATGGTCGAGAAAGACTTAACAGGAAGGTGGAGGACGCGTCTCATGAATAAAGGGACACAGTGGATACTCTCACCTACAATATCAAACAAGACACATGTGCATAATTTCCACCTGAGTTTCTGCTCAGCCTTGGTTCTCACTCAGAGCTGAAATTTTTTGGAAAACTTTTAACTATTCAATCTCGTTCGTCTCGTAAAAAAATACATTCACTTTATAAAAAAGAATGTTATTGGATTTGTTTCTCTTCTTGCATCCACTTGTCTTCCATGCCCTGTCATCCCACTCTCGTCTGTGTCTGCCACTCCCCCTCCTCCTCCTCCCCTCCTCCTCCTCCTCCTCTTCCTCCTCCTCCTCCTCTCTAGCTCTTCCCCCTTCCCTGACTCCAAGCATTTCCCTCCAAATTACCAACTCAAGGTCACTGGATTTCAATTAGCAAGATACTGTTTTTTCTTCTTTTTCTATTTTACGGTTTGTCCTCTTTCTTTTTTTTTTACCTGTGACGACGTGTGATGATGATGGATTCGTACACACACACACACACACACACACACACACACACACACACACACACACACACACACACACACACACACACACACACACACACAAACACACACACACACACACACACACACACCTGATGGTCAGGTTGATAACATGCTGGTCTCCCATTCTGTGGGTAGGCGGTTCGAATCCTCGCGCTCCCGAGGATTTTTCACTGACAAATTCGGGCGGTTACTGTCCCCCTTGAGCTAGGGGATGGGGGTATGTGGTGTGTGAGGTCCCAGCATTTCCCAAAGATCGGTAATAATGAGCTCCAAGCTCGCACTGAGAGGGTGAAAACTGGCGATCGCGAGCCAGCTCGCGTGGACAAGACCACTATAGGTGAATAACACACACACCACACACACACACACACACACACACACACACACACACACACACACACACAGGATATTTGTCTGACTGGCTAAAGAGATGCAAATGAGAGCCACTCATACAATTAGATTAACTACCTACATAACCACCTTAACACAAATACACAATCTACCTCTTGAGTGAGTTAATAGCAAAAATAACCTAACCTAACCTAACCCATATCTAACCTAACATAGCCTACCTCATGAACCCTAACGCAACCCTCCAAACGCCCTTTCACCCCACCCCCCAGCCCCGCCACCATTCACACCTCACCTCCAGATGTTCCCAATCCCAGCCGCCTCCCGACCCCCCGAGGACACACTCACACATACACACTCGCCGTCACACACATTCATGAGGACGCCCTGTCACGCCTATTCTCACCTCCCACGCTGCAGTCCCCGTCACACACGTCCCACTTACCGCCGCCCACCTACGTCACTTACCAACACGGGACACGTACTGAATTTAGTGACGCCGCAGAGTAAATTCTTGATACGAGAATGTGAAAATGACTTACCTACACACACACACACACACACACACACACACACACACACACACACACACACACACACACACACACACACACACACACACACACAGGGAGAGACGAAACTCAACAAAAACACACATAAGGTATGGACGCAACGTAAAAAGTATAGTGTATAGTGACCCCAGATATAAAAAATACAACTATATAAGGTAGTGAGGGGAGGGACAGAAACCAAAAGGTGGTCGCCACAAAAATATAAAAAATTCCACGACTATAATTTTGTGGAGGTACGAAGTGGATGAAATCACTGATGGCGAGGTGGACGAGGCTCTGGCGGGACTTTGGCGTGTGTCAGTGAGGTGGTTTAGGATGCCGCCTCAGGGAAGGGGCTCTCTGGAAGGGGTGTGGAGGGGATGCGGAAGGGGTGTGGAAGAGGTGGTGACAGGGACATCTGGCATCTCCCACACGCCATACGTTTTTCACAAGAAGTGCGATCCAATATCTGGGAATAGGTGGCGGTGACTGTTATGGCGGCATTGTCTCCCTAACCTCCGATGGCCGCTCGCCCGGATTGCTCAGCGAATATTATTATCGAACATTTCAGTGAACTTCAACCGCACTGATCCGAAGACAGTGAAGAAATATGCGTCTTTTTCTTATCCTTTCACGTCTTTTTGAGTATCCAACGGAGGCATTATGGCGTAACGCTTGCTGGGGAGAGTGGCGGTGAGAGTGGCGTGGCGGGGAGAGTGGCGTGGCGGGGAGAATGGCGTGGCGGGGAGAGTGGCGTGGCGGGGAGAGTGGCGTGGCGGGGAGAGCGGCGTGGCGGGAAGAGTGGCGTGGCGGGAAGAGTGGCGTGGCGGGAAAAGTGGCGTGGCGGAGAGAGTGGCGTGGCGGGAAGAGTGGCGTGGCGGGGAGAGTGGCGATGCGGGGAGAGTGGCGTGGCGGGGAGAGTGGCGTGGCGGGGAGAGTGGCGTGGCGGGGAGAGTGCCGTGGCGGGGAGAGTGGCGTGGCGGGGAGAGTGGCGTGGGGGAGAGTGGCGTGAAGGGGAGAGTGGCGTGGCGGGAAGAGTGGCGTGCGGGGAGAGTGGCGTGGCGGGGAGAGTGGCGTGGCGGGGAGAGTGGCGTGGCGGGGAGAGTGGCGTGGCGGGAGAGTGCGTGGCGGGGAGAGTGGCGTGGCGGGAAGAGTAGCGTGGCAGGGAGAGTGGCGTGGCGGGAAGAGTGGCTTGGCAGGGAGAGTGTGCGTAGCGGAGAGTGGCGTGGGAGAATGGCGTGGCGGGGAGAGTGGCGTGGCGGGGAGAGTGGCGTGGCGGGGAGAGTCGGCGTGGCAGGGAGAGTGGCGTGGCAAGGAGAGTGGCGTGGCGGGAGAGTGGCGTGGCGGGGAGAGTGGCGTGGCGGTGAGAGTGGCGATGCGGGGAGGTGTGGCGTGGCGGGGAGAGTGGCGTGGCGGGGAGAGTGGCGTGGCGGGGAGAGTGGCGTGGCGGGGAGAGTGCCGTGGCGGGGAGAGTGGCGTGGCGGGGAGAGTGGCGTGGCGGGAAGAGTGGCGTGGAAGTGGCGTGAGGGAGAGTGGCGTGTCGGGGAGAGTGGCGTGGCGGGGAGAGTGGCGTGGCGGGGAGAGTGGCGTGGCGGGGAGAGTGGCGTGGCGGGGAGAGTGGCGTGGCGGGGAGAGTGGCGTGGCGGGAGATAGCGTGGGGCAGGGAGAGTGGCGTGGCGGGAGAGTGGCTTGGCAGGGAGAGTGGCGTGGGGAGAGTGGCGTGGCGGGGAGAGTGGCGTGGCGGGGAGAGTGGCGTGGCGGGAGAGTGGCGTGGCGGGAAGAGTGGCGTGGCAGGGAGAGTGGCGTGGCAAGGAGTGTGGCGTGGCGGGAGAGTGGAGCGTGGAGAGTGGGTGGCGGTGAGCGTGGCGATGCGAGAGTGGCGTGGCGGGGAGAGTGGCGTGGCGGGAGAGTGGCGTGGCGGGGAGAGTGGCGTGGCGGGAAGTGCCGTGGCGGGAGAGTGGCGTGGCGGGGGAGTGGCGTGGCGGGAGAGTGGCGTGGGGGAGAGTGGCGTGGCGGGGAAAAGTGGCGTAGCGGGGAGAGTGGCGTGGCGCGGGAGAGTGGCGTGGCGGGAGAGTTGGCGTGGCGGGAGAGTGGCGTGGCAGGGAGAGTGGCGTGGCGGGGAGAGTGGCGATGCGGGGAGAGTGGCGTGGCAGGAGAGTGGCGTGGCGGGGAGAGTGGCATGGCGGGGAGAGTGGCAGTATGCGGGGAGAGTGGCGTGGCGGGAGAGTGGCGTGCGGAGAGTGGCGTGGCGGGAGAGTGGCGTGGCGGGAAGAGTGGCGTGGCGGGAGAGTGGCGTGGAGGAGTGGCGTGGCGGGAGAGGGCTGGCGGAGAGTGGCGTGGCGGGGAGAGTGGCGATGCGGGGAGAGAGTGGCGTGGCGAAGGAGAGTGGCGTGGCGGGAAGAGTGGCGTGGCGGGGAGAGTGGCATGGCGGGGAGAGTAGCGTGGCGGGGAGAGTGGCGTGGCGGGGAGAGTGGCGTGGCGGGGAGAGTGGCGTGGCGGGGAGAGTGGCGTGGCGGGGAGAGTGGCGTGGCGGGGAGAGTGGCGTGGCGGGGAGAGTGGCGTGGCGGGGAGAGTGGCGTGGCGGGAGAGTGGCGTGGCGGGGAGAGTGGCGTGGCGGGAGAGTGGCGTGGCGGGAGAGTGGCGTGGCGGGAGAGTGGCTGTGGCGGGGAGAGTGGTCGTGGCGGGAGAGTGGCGTGGCGGGGAGAGTGGCATGGCGGGGAGAGTGGCGTGGCGGGAGAGTGGCGTGGCGGGGAGAGTGGCGTGGCGGGGAGAGTGGCATGGCGGGAGAGTGGCGTGGCGGGAGAGTGCGGCGGAGAGTGGCGGGAGAGTGGCGTGGCGGGGAGAGAGTGGCGGGGGAGAGTGGCGTGGCGGGGAGAGTGGCGTGGCGGGGAGAGTGGTGGCGGGGAGAGTGGCGGGCGGGGAGAGTGGGTGGCGGGGAGTGGCTGGCGGGAGAGTGGGCGATGGCGCGGGGAGAGTGGCGTGGCGGGGAGAGTGGCGTGGCGGGGAGAGTGGCGTGGCGGGGAGAGTGGCGTGGCGGGGAGAGTGGCGTGGCGGGGAGAGTGGCGTGGCGGGGAGAGTGGCGTGGCGGAGAGTGGTGGGGGGAGAGTGGCAGTGGCGGGGAGAGTGGCATGGCGGGGAGAGTGGCATGGCGGGGAGAGCGGCGTGGCGGGGAGAGGCGTGGGGAGGTGGCTGGGGGAGAGTGGCGTGGCGGGGAGAGTGGCATGGCGGGGAGAGTGGCATGGCGGGGAGAGGTAGCGTGGCGGGGAGAGTGGCGGTGAGGAGTGGTGGCGGGGAGAGTGGCGTGCGGGGAGAGTGGTGTGTCGGGGAGAGTGGCGTGGCGGGGAGAGTGGCGTGGTGGGGAGAGTGGCGTGGCGGGGAGAGTGGCGTGGTGGGGAGAGTGGCGTGGCTGGGAGAGTGGCGTGGTGGGGAGAGTGGCGTGGCGGGGAGAGTGGCGTGGTGGGAAGTGGCGTGGCGGGGAGAGTGGCGTGGCGGGGAGAGTGGCGTGGTGGGGAGAGTGGCGTGGTGGGGAGAGTGGCTGGCGGGGAGAGTGGCGTGGCGGGGAGAGTGGTGTGGCGGGGAGAGTGGCGTGTGGGGAGAGTGGTGTGGGGGGAGAGTGGCGTGGTGGGGAGAGTGGCGGGCGGGGAGAGTGGCGTGATGGGGAGAGTGGCGTGGCGGGGAGAGTGGCGTGTCGGGGAGAGTGGCGTGGCGGGGAGAGTGGCGTGGTGGGGAGAGTGGTGTGGCGGGGAGAGTGGCGTGGCGGGAGAGAGAGGCCCAGGTAGACGGCGACCCGGGGCGTGAAGGAAGAGTCAGCTTGAAGTGGCAGGCGTAGACGAAAACGGAATGATATTGACAACTGAAGAACGAGATAGACAATATTTCCTGAACACTGGTGATTCTGAGTTGAGTTCCTCCATTACCTTGAAGCGGGGCCGCGTCTGGCCGCCGCCACAGCGCCCCACAAGTGCTCGTTATTCCGGGCAGCAGGTATTGAGCGTGAGTGAGAGGTTGGCGGCTGCTGTGCGGCGGCGGAGTTAAGTGGCCGCCGATCAGTGTGTCATGATGAGACCCTGAGAATGTAATTGTCCGGTTGTCTATGTCCGGA
>JACEEZ010002266.1:32500-37500 GCA_016584305.1 Chionoecetes opilio
CGCTCTTGCCACATTTTATGGAAAAACTTATGTTGCACAGAACTTACCATATCTTTTAGGGGTGGGTAACCCGATTCCACGTAACATATATCATTGCAAGTTGACCTTCGCACACCCAACAATTGCTTTAAACACCAGTTAAACAGTTTAGTCATAGGTTTTAAATCTGCCCCAAACCATGATTCAGCAACACACACACACACACACACACACACGCACACACACGCACGCACGCACGCACGCACGCACGCACGCACGCACGCACGCACGCACGCACGCACGCACACACACACACACACACACACACACACACACACACACACTCCATGAATACAGAGGCAGATAAGCTGAACTATCAAACTATTAATACATGAGTTTGCTTGTTTCCAGTAATACCACTGACTGTGTGTTTCAGTAAATCGGATCAATTCAATACAACCTGAACGTTCACTGTCGCTTACTTTCACTCCATCATCACCATTATCATCATCATCACCATCATCACTATCTTCATCATTATCTTCATCATCATCATCATCATCACCATCATCATTCATGCTCACCAATACATATTATACCTATGGTGGAAAAAAATTATCATGTTTATATATTATGTTGTTTTTTACGTTGGAGTCTATAGCGCCTGTAATTACCTTCCTTCATTACTTTTAGTCTTTAAGATGTTGTGTTGATGTGTTTAGTCATTTAGACAACCACGTACTCGCATCTGTGTTTGTGTCGTGTTCTTCATTTTCTACTCGTTATATTTCCCTAAAGTGTTTTTCTTATCATCCTTTTCATTTTCCTTGACCTTCTCTTCATCGTTTTTTTCTTCTAATTCTCCTCATTTGCCTTCCCTTCCTTTATTTATTTCCTTTATTTCCCTTAAATATCTTTTCATTTCTTGTCTTCCTCACTTGCCTTGTTCTTCTCTTCATCGTTCATTTCTTCTAATCCTCATTTTTCTTGCTCTTCTATTCCTTTTCGTCCTATTGCATCCTCAATTTCCTTCTTCTATTCGTCGTCATATTTCTCATTCTCTTCATTTTTCTTGTCTTTCTCTTCATCGTTCGTTTATTCTAATCTTCTTCATTGTCCTTGCTCTTCAATTCATTTTCATCCTGTTCCTGTTCTCCTCGTCGTCATATTCCTCATATTCTTCATTTTCCTTGCCCTTCTCATCGTCCCTGTACTCATCATAATCATCCCTAATTACCTACTCCTCTTTGTCATCCTGATTTCCATCCCCATTTTCCTCATATTCTCCGTATATAACGATGATAGGGACGACGAGACTCACTAAACCAAGGCAATGGAAAAGAGATTCCCTATTCTATTCCCTTGGCCTTCCACTAAACTCTCGTGTCATGTTTCCATATTGCGAGCCGCGGGAATGAGTCGCTATCATGGTTGCTATACAGTATTTCCGCTCCACTGGGGAGGCACCTCAACTTATGTCGCCTTGTTGGAGCGATGTGCACATCGGAGCCGACCGATATCTGGCAACGTTGGCAACTATTTTTTTTTCAGTACTGCAACCCTGCCTCCACCACCACTACTACCACTGCTACTACTGCTACTACTACTACTACATCTTCCACTACTACTACTACTACTACATCTTCCACCACTACTACTACTACCATTAACTACCTTCTACCACAACTACTATCATCATTTTACCTTACTACTACCACTATACCACCATCACTATTACCACTACTACTACCTTAACTACCATCTACCACAACTACTATCATCATTTTACCTTACTACTACCAATACCACCACCACCACCACTACTAGCACTACCACCACCACTACTACCGTTAATCATTTTACCATCACTACTACCATTACCCGCATTTGCAAATCATATCACGTTTAGTACAATGGACACTATATACCACCATTACTACCATTAATTTCGCACTACATCGTTTCACCGTAAAGTGTCACATAATAAAAGGGTGGTGACAAGAGGGATATCCAGTGTAACATTGATGTGAAAATGTGTGAAACGCGGACCATTTTGACCAATCGACCAATATTTTACTGGCTGGCGGTTGGTTGTGTGTGTGTGTGTGTGTGTGTGTGTGTGTGTGTGTGTGTGTGTGTGTGTGTGTGTGTGTGTGTGTGTGTGTGTGTGTGTGTGTGTGTGGTTGGTTGTTCATGTTGCGTTATATAATCAATATTCATCGAGTTTGCGGCGAGTGTACGTGTTCGGCCGCTGGCTCATCACTCATTCCCCCGACTGTAAACTTGGCTTGAATCGCATCATGCCAGATCACGGAAATGCAGTCAAGTTTATGAAGTTGAGTCCATTTTGGGTTATAGTTCTCGTCCCCTCATATACCTACTCTTATCTACCTCCTCTCCCCTCCCTTCCCTTCCCCTCCCCTCCCCTCCCTCCCCTTCCCCTGCCTTCTCTTCCCTTCCCTTCCCTTCCCCTCCCTTCCCTTGCCTTGCCTTCCCTTCCCTTCCCTTCCCTTGCCTTTCCTTCCCTTCCGCTCCCTTCCCTTGCCTTCCCTTCCCCTCCCTTTCCTTCCCTCCCCTGCCCTTCCACTCCCTTGCCTTCCCTTCCCTTCCTCTCCTTTTCCTTCCCTCCCCTTCCCTTCCACTCCCTTGCCTTGCCTTCCCTTCCCCTCCTTCCCCTTCCCCTCTCTTTCCTTGCATCTCTTCCCTTTCAATTCTGTCTCCTTTTTTTCTCTTTCCATCCTTTCCATCCCTCCCTTTCATTTATCTAACACTTTCCTATTTTCCCTTTTACCTAACATTCACACTCCCTTTCTCTTTCCTTCTCTTGTCTCCCTCCTCATTTTACCTCCCTCCCTCCCTCCCTCCCTCCCTCCCTCTACATGAAACTATGCACGACTCCCATCTGAACACTGAAAGTTTAATCGGACATGTGAAATGTTTTTATATTGTTCAGTGTCATGTTTTGTTGACGCACCGCAAAGCCAGCATGCCCTCTGTATCATACACGTTATGAGGCCACACACACACACACATACACACACACATTCACTCACTCACTCTCGTTATTAAACAAGGACTCTTCCACCAGCATCCATCACCTTTGTAAACACCCGCTGCTACTTCAACAAATAACTCAAATGGACATTTCTCGTCTGTCTTTAGTGTAGGACAGAGCCTATAGTAATTGTCCTACAGAGAGAGAGACAAGATAGATAGATAGAGAGAGAGAGAGAGAGAGAGAGAGAGAGAGAGAGAGAGAGAGAGAGAGAGAGAGAGAGAGAGAGAGAGAGAGTGTTAAACCATTTTTCTAATACATAATCTCATAACACCATTTGCTCAATCTTTGCATCTAATTAGTGATGTCAGTGCGTAAATGTCGACCCCTAAATGTCATAGCTCCAGCATATATTAATGACTTACACCTGTAGCCACCACATCACCTCGCCAGGTATGCATATAACCTAACGTAACTCACCTACCACCCATTTAATATTCAGGTTTTAATACACATTTGAAACACGTCAGTTCATGCATCTTTTTATCTCCCCTCATATTGTTCATATTCCATTTCATATGACCCGTTATTGTCCCTTTTGTTTTCTTTGTATCTTGCCACACTAGTTCTTGCGTTTATATTACTTCCACGAGGTAGGACACACACACACACACACACACACACACACACACACACACACACACACACACACACACACACACACACACACACACACACATACACACACACACACACACACACACGCACACGCGCACACACACACACACACACACACTCATTGCACGTGTAATTATCTGCATGGGAGGGGAAACAAGTGATGTGCTGGGGTGTGCGCGTGTTTTTTCCCCTCACTAGCGCTCCAGGCTGAAATGAAGGCACTGGTAAGGGGAAAAGTTAGGCTGAAGGAGATACTGAAGAAGGAGGAGGAGGTAGAGAAGGAGAAGAAGGAAGAAGTGGAGGAAAGAAAGTCTGCAAGGTAATGAGAACTGAAGTAGTGGGACGAGAGAGAGAGAGAGAGAGAGAAGAGAGGAGAGAGAGAGAGAGAGAGAGAGAGAGAGAGAGAGAGAGAGAGAGAGAGAGAGAGAGAAGAGAGAGACATATATTCAACACTAACTACAAATTGAACACCAAACTACAAGCCTCCGTTCCTACGTAGTTCTAACTATTACTTCGTCTTCAAAATGTTACAAGCGAGAGAGGCTTGTGGTGGTGGTGGTGGTGGTAGTTGATGCAGTATTCAGAAGGCAGCTTAAAATACAATAGATATACTGTAACTACAATAGATACTGTTGGTGAACGTTGCTTTGATATTATTGGAAGGAGGAGGAAAGATAGAGATTAATTCATGTACTGGTTCTATGCATGCTTCTTTCTCGTACTACTTTCTTTCTTATTTCAGTTTCTCCCTATTTTCTTATCCTTTTTCACGTCTTTTTTGTATTCCTTTTTTCTCCTCTCTCTCTTCCTTCCCCTCCTCTCTCTCTTCCCCTCCTCTCTTCCTTCTCCTCCTCTCTTTCTTTTTTTAGTTTCTCCCTATTTTCTTATCCTTTTTCTTCTCTTCTCTGTGTGACCTTTTTCATCCTTTCTCTCCTCCTTCCTTTCCTCCATTCCTTTATTCTCCTCCTGTATACTCACTCTTCAATTCCCGTACTGTTTCTTTTCTCTATGTCATTATTTATCTTTCCTCTCCTTCTCTTCTTATTCATAAGAGAAGAAGAAGAAGAAGAAGAGAGGTAAGAGAAATAATGACATAGAGAAAAAAATAAAAGAACAGAAATTGAAGAGTGACCATACCTGACAAAGCATCGTTCTCTGTGGGGAAAATTAATACTCGAAAATACAAGCGACAAATTTACTCCCATGGGTCACTTTCTAGTCTTGTTTGTGTTCATCGAAACGGCGCCCGAAATCGAGGCTGCTAATTTCGTATCCGACTCGCTGCTTCGGTAGGGAGGAAGTTCCCTAATTGGCGGAAATTCATTTAAACTCGCCGGCCGAATGTGAA
>JACEEZ010002266.1:42500-80000 GCA_016584305.1 Chionoecetes opilio
CAAGAGAGTAACGAGGTGTGTGTTGGAGTGAACGGCAGTAATGAGGCGTGAAGACTTACCTGATGTCTGCTTCCTGGTGACGGATAACACCAACACAACCCCTCTCTCTCTCTCTCTCTCAAATCTCTCTCTTTCTCTCTCTTCTCTTCTCTTCTCTCTCTCTCTCCTCTTCTCTCACACACACCACACGCACACCCCACACGCAAAACGCCACACGCACACGCACACGCACCCCGCACACAAAACGTATAACCTTACAGAGAAGTAGTGCACCCAGATAATCATAACAATTGTGCAAATTATGACTAAACCCATGAAATTTTTTACCATGTTAGTACATACCATAAGGTTCATTTTCAGATCGGGGGAAGTCAGATTTGACCTCTGAGGATAGTGAGAGGTCAATGACCTCAATTACATTAAAATTGTAATTTTTTTTTTCACAAATTCTGGTGAAGTTTGTCTGTTTGGGAATCATTAAAAGGTATGTTGCCATGTGTTGGTCCCTTTATCTTCTGGAGAGCCTATTTTACATAATCCAGGATGCAACCATGACTGAACAAGTGCTTTAAATGGGGTTTAGTGACCTCAGAAACCAATTTATTGAAATACGCATTTAGGTTTATTGTGGTGTGCAGAACAGCTTGCATGAAATCGTGTTGTAAGATCATCTGTGAAACCCTTTAAATTTTCAATTGCACTGAACATAGTCTAAAAGGTTTAAAAGTACAGTGGGGTCAGTTACCTCAGACACATGTATAGTACATACCGGTACATTGTATACACACCCCATTATCCATATAGACGCATATATAAAGGTGTCTGATTGCACCTAACAGTCTCCCGAACATGCACATAATGCAGTGCACTTGAGTGCAGCCTTGGTGCACTTGCAGCGGCCGGTAAAGCTCTTTTTGCAGCCGCAGTGGATCAGTTCGTGGGCAAGATTTTGATGCCTCTGGCAGTGTCGTCCAAAGAGGCTGCCACCTGAGGTCTCCTTTGTCCAGCCCCAGTCAGAGGGGATTGGTAACTCTGGGATTCAGGACCAGAGTTTGGTTCCAGCAGTTTGCCCTGGAGAGATGCACGCTCTTGATGTGTTGCTGGAGTGCTGCCTGCGTTGGGGGAATGTTTTCTAGAGCCCTAGCCCTTGTGTGCGAAGAACTTTTCCTACATCGTTCACTTCCATGGTGTCACTGGTGCGGTCATACATCAGCACAACGAAGCGCTCCAGCATGAATTGACTCCTCACTAAACATCACTTGGCATGCGTTAAGAGTTCTTCAAAGGCATCAGTCACCTGGGGGAAAACCTTTCCCAAAGTCTCCCAGGCAGTCTTCTTCCTCTGCCAGCGAAGAAAGACCAGCTTCGTCACAGACACAGACGGCCAGCTTCAGCAGCCAGGAGGTCGGGAGGCCTTGCGGGAAACGTTGTACAGCCGGTGCGTGAAGTGCTTTGTCTTCATGGCAGCAGGTGGCACACTTGTGTACACTGATGGCAGAGGTGCTAACCCGCCCTTGGGGGAAGAGATTCTTGTCCAATCACCACTACACCACGGTCGAGTCCGCCATTCGTGCGTGATGGATGTTGCATTAAGGAGATACCTGTGCCATAAAAAGAAATCCTTGGCTGTCGGCAGGCTGGGTTATGGTCAATATTATCGACAGCCCCCGTAGTGAACAGTCCCCTTGCGCAGCTTCGGTGGGCAAATAACTTCTTCCATTTTTGAAGCGCTGGCAGACACAATTGGCAATGTCTGCTGTGAGCTGTAGTATCTATCATATGACACACACATCCCTAGGGTGAACAGTGTCAATCAGACCTCTGCTCCTGGTCACAGCGTGATCTTGAGGACAAGTAGAGTGGGAGTGGGGTTTCTCTCTCGCGGCTGTGGCGCACTGAGGTTGACTCCACCTGCGTGCATGCTTTACACTGTTGAAAAACCAGTAGCTGCGATACTGTAAGAGCAGCAGTTGTGGTGCTTGTGTTTGGCCAACTTAGTCTGGTGCTTGATGTTTGGGCCCCCTCGAGGATCATGTTCACCAGAGCAAGGAGGGATGGTGTCACAGAATCTTTCTGGCAGTCAGCGTGGGAACGCACCGTCAAGGTGAACCTGGTCCCGAAACATTTCTCTACGTACTACCTGTGCTGCTCTTACTAGGTGCATGGCATCACTGTCATGATCACAGGCCTTCTTCAGGGCGGGACCTATATCTTTCTCAAACAAGAAAGTGTGTCTCGGCCCTGAGAACGGGCTCTCAGATCAGGAAGCACAGAAAGAAATCTTCCTTCGGTCTGGTTGTGTGTATTTGTTTGGGCACCGTGGCACCCAGCTGCTCCAGTCTCGTCTTGTAGAGGTTAGCCACGTCTGAGAGTTTAAATACAGTGGCATTGTCCTCATCTGCATGCTGTCCTCCATGAATACCACCAGCTCAGCAAAGGCTATGCCATGCAGACGATCCGGGATCCTCGTCCTTGAGTGCGGCTGGTCTGATTTTGTTGCATAAAGCACGGGGACAGTTGCGATGGTATTTTTGCCTCGATGGCAATCATGTTCCCCCTGCAGACAGCTTTTGGGCCCGCAGTTTTAGTGTCCCCCAATTCAGTGGCACTCTCCCGAACGTTCTTGTCAATTTCCTTTGTAGCTTGCTTCGTGGCAAGTCTGCAGTTTTCCCGCTGGCTTAAATTTCAGAAAAAACAGATAGGCTCCGCAGAATACTTAGGCCAGGCAAAAGGCCTTTGCCTTGTCGGCTTGGCAAAGAATACAAAGCTCCCAGTTTTTTCTTGGGGGTGGTCTTAATTGCTTGGACATAGAGGGCTGGACTGTGTCTATGAGGATATGACGCTTTTGCCATAGTGACGATCAGGTCTGGGGTGCTTGTATCTTGGCTTCGATCATCAGGCAGGGGAAACCTGCAACACACAAATACAACATTTTTGTTAGTACCAGCCACCACAGTTTACATTCTTGGCATCAATATTTGATATGTTTAGGTAATTGGCCTCTCACTGTCCTCAAAGGTCAAAGCTAAACAACCCGTAAATAATTACCAACGCTGTGTGGAATAAAGTACACTTTTATTGGAACACAAATGCATGGTTTGTACATCATAAACATGTTTACCATTAACCAATGACGCCAAATATCAATATTTTGATACTTTGAGGTCATTGACCTCTCACGGTCCTCAGAGGTCAAATCTGCCTTACCTCTCGATCTGAAAATGAAGCTTATGGCATGTACTAACACTGGTAGAAATTTCATGCTTTAGTCATAATTTGCACAATTCTTATGATATGAGAGATTATCAGCTGTACTAAAGGGGAAGATGAAAAATAACTTGAAACACTTTGAGACTCGATTGAATAAAAATTATCATAATGCCGCATAAGAAAACAAGGTCAAATAACATCCCAGTGACCTTTTTGACCTAATATCACAAGGGAGCTGAACCACACATAGACAACCTTTTCATAACTTAGATTAGGTTAGGCTAGGCTAGGTTAGGTTAGGTTAGGTTAGGTTAGGTTAGATTAGATTAGGTTAACCTATAACGCATTGTTTTCAGCGTAGCATCACCAAAAGTAATAAAGAAATCCTACTTTTCATATATTCCTTCTCATTATTTACCCAATTTTTGTCCTGAAAAGGCGAGTCCTCCCCACGCGACGCACCAAGGCACAGGGAAAGAGCCGTCTTTTCACTGGCTCGAAAAGACGATGATCTAATTCTAGCAATGCGTAGAACCTCCTCTGGCTCTTCTACCCCCTCTCTTTTCTTTCCCTGCCCCTCTCCTTCTCTTCCTTCCCCTCCCCTCTCTTTCCCTTGCCCGTCAGGGTGGCAAGGTTGGTAGAGACGTGAGCTCGCAATGTGCAGCGTCCCTGTGCATTCGGTCAGCGGTTCGAGTCCGCCTAGTTCGTGCTGACGTGGCGGCGCTTTGTATAGTCAATAACCTTGTAGTTGGTACTTGCAAAGTGTCTAGATAGGATGAAAATCTTATCTTATCTTATCTCTTTCCCTTCCTCTATTCTCCCTTCTCCTTCTCTTCCTCTACCTTCCTCCTTTTTTCTTGCTTCCCCTCCCCCCCTCCCATATCCTCTCTCTTCTCTTCCCCCTTCCTATTTTCCATTAACCTTATACCTCTCTCTCTCTCTCTCTCTCTCTCTCTCTCTCTCTCTCTCTCTCGTCTCTCTCTCTCTCTCTCTCTCTCTCTCTCTCTCTCTCTCTCTCTCTCTCTCTCTCTCTTCTCTCTCTCTCTCTCTCTCTCTCTCTCTCTCTCTCTCTCTCTCTCTCTCTCTCTCTCTCTCTCTCTCTCTCTCTCCTCTCTCTCTCCTCTCTCTCTCTCTCTCTCTCTCTCTCTCTCTCTCTCTCTCCTCTCTCTCTCTCTCTCTCTCTCTCTCTCTCTTCAATCCGTCGCATCACAGTTTTCTATTCTACTCACTTTTTCTATTCCCTTACAATCTTTCCCTACACTTCCAGCTATTCTCTTGGTCTCCATCTCCTACCCTCACCCATATCCACTTCCCTTCCATCCTTTCCATCCCATTACCCAGGTGCTGTCTCCCACCCTCCCATTTCCCTGCTTCCATGTCACTCTCTCTCTCCCATGGCAGCTTTCTTCTCCCTCCCAGTGTGAGCAAACCGCAGATAAGATTATTCCTTCAGTACTTTTCAAGCTGGTGTCCTGAGGGGCTATGGGAGAGAAGGAGGAAGGGAGAGAATGCAAGACGGTGACTGAAGGAAGGAAGGAGGGAAGGAAAGACTGTAAAAATATGACTGAGAGGGAAGGAAGGAGGGACTGTGAAGAAATAACTGAGTGGGAGGGAAGGATAGACTGTAAAGAAATGACTGAGAGGGAAGGAAGGATAGACTGTAAAGAAATAACTGAGTGGGAGGGAAGGATAGACTGTAAAGAAATAACTGAGTGGGAGGGAAGGATAGACTGTAAAGAAATAACTGAGTGGGAGGGAAGGATAGACTGTAAAGAAATAACTGAGTGGGAGGGAAGGATAGACTGTAAAGAAATAACTGAGTGGGAGGGAAGGATAGACTGTAAAGAAATGACGAAGGGAGGGAAGGATAGACTGTAAAGAAATGACGAAGGGAGGGAAGGAGGAGTGGTTGGAGAGCGAGTGGGTGAGACATGGGAGCAGGGAAATGGGAGGGTGGGAGGCAGCAGCTGGGACATGGGAGGGAAAGGATGAAGGGAAAGTGGATATGGGTGACTGAAGGGGATGGGGACAAGAGAATAGATTGGAGTGTAGAGAAAGATTGTAAGGGAATAGAGAAAGGGAGTAGAAGAGAAAACTGTGATGAGACGGATTGAAAAGAGTGAGGGGAGGGGAGAGGAAAGGTTCATGGAAAATAGGAAGAGGAAAGAGAAGAGAGAGGAAAGGGGGGGGCGGGAGGGGAAGATAGAGGAGGGTAGAAGAAAGGAAGTAAAGAGGATAGAAGAAGGGAAAGAAAGAGAGGGAAAGGAAAAGGAAGTTGTTAAACCGAGAATTGTTAGATTTATCGATTTTTTTTGTATAAGACCATTAATTCGTTAGGATGACATTGGTTTTTTTTTAATGAAATTAGAAAACTTTATATTCTAAACTTGTAGGAAGCATGGCTGTCAAAACTACTACGTAAGTTCATTATGAAGAATGACAGATAAAAAAAATGACGTCGTTATTCAAAATGAGGAAACTTTCGGAAAATAATAAACTACTGATTTAGATTCATCTTTTTTCATATATATATTTTCCATGGCATAGATTTAAAAGCTGATGGATGAATAGACGGGATGATATTTCATAACCAGATAATTGGGGCAAAAATGTAGACGTAGAAAGAGATGGAGAAAAAAAGATGTAGGAGCGAAAAGAGATCAAGGGCGGATGGAAGGAATCAAGAAACAATGAACGAAAAGTTTTTGAGCATCCTGAAAGACCTGAATGAAAGCGATCCTCAGCAGCCTCGGTATTGCAGCGCTTAAGGCACACACGAGCTAAGGTTTGAATAGGAATCTCGGTCTTGTTTCACGTACAGTATTTCTTACCTATATGATCCTCCTGCTTGGGTTTCTAATTCCGTCACTGCTCAGACAGCACGAAACACTTTTAATCATGTACATTATTGATTTCTCTTCGTGTAGGTGTGGGGGGGGGGGGGGGGAGGGGTCGGCCATGAACTAGGTCAAGCTAAACCATCAAGATCATCGATTATGTTAGAAAATTTGACCATCAGGTGTAGGACTATATAGAGCGACCTTCTTTCCCCCCCTGGGCTACGGAGAGGCACATTAAGCACACCTGTTCGAGACGCGTTCTTCAGGGCAGAGTCAGCCTTGTCGCACCTGCAAATACCGGCGACACAAACCGCGGACGAACCACATATGAGCCGCAGCCCGCCACTCTATCCACCTTATCAATTACATGGCTCTGGATATAGACTTATTTCTCGTCTAGGATTCAAATCAGTTCTCTCTCTCTCTCTCTCTCTCTCTCTCTCTCTCTCTCTCTCTCTCTTCTCTCTCTCTCTCTCTCGCTCGCTATCGCTCGCTGGCTTGGCTGGCTGGCTGGCTGGCTCTCTCTCTCCTCTCTCTCTCTCCTCTCTCTCTCCTCTCTCTCTCTCTCTCTCTCTCTCTCTCTCTCTCTCTCTCTCTCTCTCTCTCTCTCTCTCTCTCTCTCTAACCCGCCAGGGTGGCACGGTTGGTAGAGTTACTGGCTAGAGTTTGCAGAGTCCCTGCGCATTCGGTCAGCGGTTCGAGTCCACCAAGTTCGTCCTGGCGTGGTGGCGCTTTGTATAGTCAATAACCTTGTAGTTGGTACTTGCAAAGTGTCTAGATAGGATCAAAGTATCTTATCTTCTCTCTCTCTCTCTCTCTCTCTCTCTCTCTCTCTCTCTCTCTCTCTCTCTCTTCTCTCTCTCTCTCTCTCTCTCTCTCTCTCTCTCTCTCTCTTCCTCTCTCTCTCTCTCTCTCTCTCTCTCTCTTCTCTCTCTCTCTCTCTCTCTCTCTCTCTCTCTCTCTCTCTCTCTCTCTCTCTCTCTCTCTCTCTCTCTCTCTCTCTCTCTCTCTCTCTCTCTCCTCTCTCTCTCTCTCTCTCTCTCTCTCTCTCCTCTCTCTCTCTCTCTCTCTCTCTCTCTCTCTCTCTCTCAAACACACACACACACACACACACACACACACACACGCACACACACTCTTCTTGCCTTTCACTTCTTACCTTCTCTCTTCACCAATTCCTTCAATTTCCTTCTGCTTGTGTATTTAGTCGTTGTTTTCTTGCCATGACTCCGCTGGAAGCTCTGCGAGATAACTAAAGTCCTATATTAATTCATCATTTCCATTCGGTGGCGTCAAGGCATATCGTAGCTGCGGCCATTCCCTTTTGCCTTGGGTCAGGAAAATCTTCTCTATTCTTAATTATGCATACCTTCGTTTCATTAAGTTCCTCTTTTTACTTTACGCAACTTCAGTTTTCTTCGTAAGTCAATTTGCTGTCGCTTCTTGGTCTTCAGAAAACTGTCGCCAGAAGTCTCAGGCTCGCGCGGCATGAGGGAAGTTGCCGTGAGATCGCCTCCTGCTGCTGCTCCTCCTACGCGAGTCACTTTGATACATTCTTGGAAGGTTTTTCTTTGGTTTTTTCCTTAAGGCGGCGTTACACTAGCACTTTTTCCGTCTAGTTTTTTCAGCAACTTTCTAATAACTAACAATTTTCTGACTGCAAGCCGTCACACACACACAATCGTTCGTGACTACCAGTCAGCTGTTCCTTCGACTGTAAACAACAATGGCTCCGACGCCAGGGCAAGCTATCGCTGGTATACACTTAATTATGTGTATTATCAATAGTAGACCTAATATCGACCTAGATATAATAAGACATAGATAAGACCTAGAATATCAAGGCCTTCTTGGTGTACAAGTCTGATCTGTGGTCCCAGAGACAAGGGTGGCCTCGTATGCATTCAACGAAAATTATTAAATTATTAAAATTACTTAATTATTAAAATTACACTCACTCGAGAGACGCAGAGTAAGGGGCGATCTGATAGAAGTTTTTAAGTGGATAAAGGGATTTAATAAAGGAGAGGTAGGAAAAGTTCTTACGGCTTTTAACCAGGGTAGAACAAGAAATAACGGATTCAAGCTGGAAAAGCGTAGATTTAGAAAGGAAATAGGGAAAAACTGGTTCACAAATAGGGTGGTGAATGAGTGGAATGGTCTCAGTAGACAGGTAGTTAGTGCGGAGTCATTAGGGAGCTTTAAAGGGGAGCTGGATAGGTTCATGGATGGGGATGAAAGGTGGATGTAGGTAGTGTTAGGTGACAGGAACTACCACGTGTAGGCCTCGCGGCCTCTTGTAGCTTCCTTATTTTCTTATGTTCTTATGTAGAAGTTCTTCTGAGCTACGTGTCCACAGCACTTCGTCTATAATCATAAGTTGAAGTCTTGAAGAGTGAGAAACAAATTTTGAGTGTCTTTAAAAAGAAACACAACAATCGAGTCATGCGAGAGACTGTTGGCTGTTATATAGAACCGGCATTTAAATATATCTACATGTACAATAGTCACTTGAATATTTTCAATACTTTCAAATGTATTGAATTATAATTTGCAAAAAATTACTGATTTATATCGAATATCTTAAAGTAATCGCTATGGATTTTGATTTGACCATGAAAGTCTTCTTCAACTTTCCATATGAAAACGGATCATGATCGTCTGACTCAGACTGACTGATTCAGACGGAAAAACTAGACAGAACGAGAAAAAACCAATGGAAATCGTAAAACTAGGGAAAAAGTGTTAGTGTGACGCCGCCCTTAACGAATAGGATAACGAGAACACGAGTAATCAATCTCCTGTACTTTCTTTTCCTTTTTTTCCTGTTATCTTGTCTCAACGGCGCCTGGTGATCCCGCGAGACTGTCTTTTTATAGGAATACAAGAATAACTGTCGAGTCTGTCTTTTTATAGGAATACAAGACTATATAATAATAAAAACATTGTGCATTTATTCTTCTTGTCATTTTTCTCCTTCTTTGCCTCTCATTTCTATTTTATTTTCGTCTTCTCATTCTTCCTTTATCCCTTATACAATCCCTTATCCCTTATACTTTATCCCTTCACAACCTTATGGCACCCTTAACTGCATGCTTTCTTTCTGGGTATGAGAGTCACACCTGATACACCCAGATGAACATTTACCTAAGTGATGATAACGTGTCTTTAAATGTAAATATTTCGTCGGCCTATTCTTTTGTTGAATGTGTATACCTGGACTGCGCACGGAATATCTGCCTGTCGCGCAAGGGCCTGAAGTCGGAGGGCCGCTCGGATTCATATATATATATATATATATATATATATATATATATATATATATATATATATATATATATAATATATATATATATATATATATATATATGGATCATATAGACTGGTTTATCAGTATATATGATATACTGTAATCTTCGTAAATGTTTGTTCTATAATA
Source organism: Chionoecetes opilio (assembly GCA_016584305.1). NCBI lineage: Eukaryota > Metazoa > Arthropoda > Malacostraca > Decapoda > Majidae > Chionoecetes > Chionoecetes opilio. The sequence goes on from JACEEZ010002266.1 coordinate 51,990, forward strand.
TTATCAAATAAAAAACAGTAAAACACGCTAAAGAAATGCCATTACGAGACTATGAAGAAATATGCATGAACTTAATATTCACTTCAACTCTTCGCCATTTAAAACTTTGCGAGTCAACTTTTATCATGAAGGGTATCAATAGAGGCGCAATTTTATTAGCTTTCCATTGCTATATTTCATTAGCTGATAAATGAATTAGAACCATGCATAAATTACGTTAACTAAATAAATAAAATCATCAATCGGGTAATTTTCCCGATTGATGAGGTTATTTATTTAGTTAACGCTAATTTATACATGATACTAATTCATTTATCAGAAAACGAAATATATAAGTAAATAAATAATATCATCAATCGGGAAAATTACCCGATTGATGATTTTATTTATTTATTTAACGCTAATTTATGCATGGTTCTAATTAATTTATCAGATAACAAAATACATCAATGGAAAGCTAATAAAATTGCGCTTCTATTGATACCCTTCATGATAAAAGTTGACTCGCAAAGTTTTAAATGGCGAAGAGTTAAGTGAATATTAAGTTCATGCATATTTCTTCATAGTCTCGTAATGGCATTTCTTTAGCGTGTTTTACTGTTTTTTATTTGATAATATTATAGAACAAACATTTACGAAGATTACAGTATACCATATATACTGATAAACCAGTCTATATGATAGTCCATAGACCACTATATCTCTTTGTCGGGCGCCCCGCAGGCCCCTATGCAGCCCCGCAATTCAAAACATTGTCGCGTGTGCAGTCCAGGTATACAATGGTCTATGGTTAAGCCTAACCAGAGAGGCGACAAGTTTCAGGTCACTCTTGTCACTCTTGTCTATGCAGAGAGACAAGTCGAGTGAGTGTGAATTGACGGAAGCCACATTTCCAGTATAGTGGACTGACCTGCCTCGAATATTAAGGCAGTAGCGGCAGACTTCACGGTGAGGAAAAGAGAGGAGAGAAGCAACACGATCCCGCGGCAGGCTGGAAAGATGTAAAGAATGTGAGCAAATATGAAATAGTTGGGTTATAATTTCGTAATGCTCTTGAAATTTTAAAGCTTTCTCATTATCAAGTTTTCTCTTGATAAATATGCAAACTTGCAAACCCATTCTTTATCTTCCACCGCAACCTTGATGATTAAGTGCTAATTTCCTGTGCCACTTACTCCACACATCTTTAATCCTAAATGGTTATGCAGCGCGTGAATATTGCATTCATAAAGTTTATTGTTTCCGTTGTGGAAAGCTAGATCCGGCCGCTACTATTTCCTATTTAGACCACCGAGCTGGAAAATTCCTCACCACCACCACCGCCACCACCGCCACCACCACCACCACCGCCACCACCACCACCACCACCACCACCACCACCGCCACCACCACCACCACCACCGCCACCACCGCCACCGCCACCACCGCCACCACCGCCACCCGCCACCACCGCCACCGCCACCACCGCCACACCGCCACCGCCGACCGCCACCACCGCCACCCGCCACCGCACCACCACCGCCACCGCCCCACCGCCACCCACCGCCACCACCACCGCCACCACCGCCACCACCACCACCACCACCGCCCACCACCGCCACCACCACCACACCGCCACCGCCACCACCACCACCACCACCACCCCACCCCACCACCGCCACCACCACCGCCACCACCGCCACCACCACCACCACCACCACCACCACCGCCACCGCCACCACCACCCACCGCCACCACCACCACTACCACCACCGCCACCACCACCACCACCACCGCCACCACCACCACCGCCACCACCCCACCACCACCACCACCACCGCCACCGCCACCACCACCACCGCCACCACCGCCACCGCCACCACCGCCACCACCGCTACCGCCACCACCGCCACCGCCACCACCGCCACCGCCACCGCCACCACCGCCACCACCGCGAAATTCGTTTAAGGTTTTTCGCCTTTTGCAAGATTTGTTTCATATCCATCGCGGGCGCGTGGATGCCGGGGGCTGAGCGTCCTGTGAGGGAGAGAAAGTACTTCACCGCCCCTGCCGCCACCCTCACCGCCTGGAATTGAATCTATATCTTTGGATTCATGATTCTGAACACCGGCGGCAAGAGACAGCCAGCCGCCGTCCGCCGCACGTGAATAACCTGATCTCCTCCTGTCCCTTGCTCTCCCAGGCCTCTCCTCCCTCCCTTGCCCCATACCTTGCTCCTCCAGCCCCTTCCTGCCCTTGTAAACCCATTCCGGTGCAACAGCGTCACCACAGGGACGAACATCGCATCTAAGGGGGCCGCGCGTGATCATTCTGGTCCATTAGCTTCAGCGCGTCGCTTGTGGCAAACTGGCGATACGTCATTTCTTCACAGTCCCTTCCCAGCATGAACGTCCTGCCTCAAACATTGATTTTCTTGAAGCCTGGTACATTATCACATACTTTGGTTCGTGTTAATAGAAGTTAATTGCTTGGAACATCGTCACTCGAAGCTGAAATTAATAATGAGGTGTCGTACTATCTATTTAGTGAGAGTGCGAATCATTTGACGAGTAGGTGGAATAATTATTAGCTCTTCACCACAGAGAACATCTCCTTCAGGTACCTGTGTGATACTGCCTGGCTCACCTGTGGCCGCGCTGAGGCTGCGGTGATGGCTTCTTGCGGGCAGGTCACCTTTAGGAGATTCCCCGACATCAAAGGTCAAAGTAATCCCAGTTGTAACAGAAAATAGGGAATTATTGATAAGGGATTATTAATTCATATACCAAAGTGATTCTCTGTCGGTTACAGCGACAGGCGACATGAATAATCTAACGCAACTCATTTTCTCCTGAGTTCTGTTCGTCGATTGAATATAAAGGTGAGCTGAGGTTGTGTTGCTTTCATCGCCTTGTCATGTTTCTCTTAATGGAGCGTCCATGCAGGCCCCCATGACACCACAACACCCACCGCCCACGCTGTTGAGCCCCACGCATCTAGTATAACATAAGAAAAAAACATAAGAAAATTAGGAAGCTACAAGAGGCCGCGAGACCTACACATGGTAGTTCCTGTAATGTCCTCATGGGGCTGTGGGTGTGGGTGGGGCGGGGCGGGACAGCCTCGTCGTCGTGCCCTCAGCAAAGTCAGTACTGTGCTCAGCGTATAGCGTATAGCGTGACATAGAGTACGAAAAATCCGTAGCAGCAGCAGTAGCAGCAGCACGCTTCCACGCACTCATAGCAAGCGTTTTCCTCTTGGTAAAGGCAATCCAGTTACACGCCATGAGCATTGCACTTCACACCTCAATAATTAAACATATTTTATCAGCAAAGACGGATGTAGAGCTCATATGTATTTTTTACCTTGGTCCTATCTATCACTAATTATTAAGTCACTATAAATTTTTCTTTTCTGTCCTTTGCATGCATCACTCCGGCAGAGTTAATCCTTCTGCTCTACAAATCCTGCAAGCCTGTAGCGCGGCTCGGGATTATGACGACCCGGCGTGACCGTAGCAGCGTTGACAGTACTGACACAGCTTGTCACAAAATGGAGGGAAGTCGTCATGTTGGTATAACAATGAAGCATCCGCGAAGGATTTACATTCTGTTTAGAGCGGAACCAGAAGGAGTATTGGCTGGCGCGTCTTGCCCTGAAGTAATCCCTTTAAGATCAACTTGGCCTAAACTTGAAGGCCTCGTGTTACGTGCAGTCTAAAGATTAAGTCGTCCTTGATCCAGTAAGTCCCCAACGAACTCCGCTGCTACTGTTGCTCTGCTCTTTCACCCGGCCTGCAGTGCCGAGGCCTTGCAGGCTGGAGCGCCGAGGAGACGTAATTTATTTGATTTACTGGCCCGAACACCTTTCCCCTTTCCTCCGTCCATGTGTGTGTTGTCATAAACCATCCAACCGTCGGCCAACTCAAAGCATCATCCTCTATCAACCACCTGACTCCCGCCATGCTTTGAACGCCTTACTCCTCCCTAACTATATAATAGGAGTCGAGTTCGCCGCGCTCGATGCTTCCCTTCACGTTCGAGCCTGTCTTCTTTGAAACGCCGCTTCACCCTCTCGCCGCCCACCCAACAGTCCCTCCCTCCCTCACATAGCTGCCGGCTGCCGCTCCTCTGACGGGACGAACACTGGGGAACGCACTCACACCATTGTCCGTGAGTTGCCTCGAGACATACCTTTTCCCCCTAATATAGGTTCTTGTGTTCATTTACCCATTTTTCCCTCATTCATTATGTTTTAATTGCATAGTTTTGGTGAGGTCTCTGTCAAACAACCATTATTACTTATGTTTTCGCACTGCTTACAGTTTTCGCACGTCTCCCATGCACGCATTTACTTCCAGGCGTGAGTGGGCATAGCAGGGTGGTGGCTCTTTTATGTTGTGTAAATGATATGTTAATTTAAGATTTCGCCTCTTTAGTTTCCACCGTCCTATTTAATTGTAGTGGCTGTTCCGCCACTGCGATAGACACCCCTTAGACATCGATAGCGGTCATTACAATGTGCATCCATTGCTCATCCCTTACACGACAAGAAATGTACCACTGGATTACGTACTTTTGACCTCTTATTCAATTACTGGTTTAAAGTACCAGTTTACCGAAATGGGTATTCCATACTTTAGTTTTTCATCTTGCCTTTGTTTATGGCGCTTTCTTATTTTCGTGTACAAGCGATCAGCCATTTGCTATGAACCTATTTCCGTCTCACAGCACGATCGAATTAAAACACGATGCTTTTAACACTCTCAATAAAGCATTAAGTAGACCACAGGAAGTGAATGAAACAATGTATCCTGCATGTGACTACCCTTAACAAGCTCAGTCACAGGGAAAAATCTACGTTCCTCAAACCTCGCCGCTGCTTACAACAGACATATACGTAAAGATATATACGTACATTTGTCTTGGTGGATTTCCCCTCATCACGGGAGCCTCTGTGACCGACCCAATAGACAGGTTCGTGCACCGCTCAACCCAAATTAATAAGTCTGTAGGTACGCGGTGGCACTGTGAAGGTGTGGCCGCGTGGGTGTGCAGTACATTGGAGGGACAGAACTGTGATTAATACAAGGCAAAGTGGCGGTGTTCGTGTTTCTTGTATTACTTTTCTGGGGGGTTTTCTTTTTTTTTCTTTTTTTTTCTCTCTCTCTCTCTCTCTCTCTCTCGGGTCTCTCTCTCTCTCCACTCTCTCTCTCTTCTCTCTCCTCTCTCTCTCTCTCTCTCTCTCTCCTCTCTCTCTCTCTCCTCTCTCTCTCTCTCTCTCCTCTTCTCTCTCTCTCTCTCTCTCTCTCTCCTTCCTCTCTCTCTCTCTCATCACACACACACACACAACACCACCACAACACACACACACACAACCACCACAACAACCACACATCACACACACACACACACACACACACACACACACACACACACACACACAATGAATACAAATAAAAAATACGACGAACATTATAAACTGCAAAAAAGACTAGTTCATCTTATTTAGTCTATCAAAGAAAAAAACCACAAACAATACCAAAAGCAAACGCATTTATTCTCCCAACTACCTTAATTATCTCCCTTAACGTGGCGTATTGATATTAGTCTACAAGTGACCTGAATAGCGCGACACCTCTCCTCATAACCCTTCATAACCTCAAAGCCGGACACCCTTACATAACCCTTGCCCTGCGTGACTCCTGCGACGTCGCCTTGTCTTGCCTGTGCCGCGCCTCTCGTTGCCCCACAGCTGGCGGCCTGGCTAGCGGCCCACCCGTCTGTTACATGACATATTACAAAGAGTCTCGAGCCGGCCATCTCCCAGCCAGCCTGTCTCCTGCATAGTATAGGAACATATCCAGTAAAGGAGGAGGAGGAGGAGGAGGAAGAGGAGGCAAGGAAGAGACTAATCTAAAATACTTTAAAGCTATTGAGCTCTCCATCATTGAAAATTTATATTAGTTTTTGTATTCATTTACCTTTATTCCTTCATATCTTGGTAGCATTAATTAAAGAGATTTCGGAGTTCTTTTAAACGCTAAGAATAAGTTACAATATTTCTACGTAATATTGTGGTTCAAAATACATTTATTAGCTGTATTTACCAGACCTTCCAATCCTACACGGGTCTGATTCATTAAAGTTGGTGTACTCTTGTAGCTCATTCGACTTCCTTTGCATCAAAATCTGTTTCTGTTTCGAGGCTGTTAGTTTCACCGGTTGCACACATTAAAACTCCTTTATTTACATTTGTCTCGGTTTCCTTTTCGTCAACATATATTGTCTCGTAATTACATTAGTTTTTCATTAGGACTTAGAACGCTCTAGGCTTCTTACGGCGACACCTTAATTTATTTATACGATCTTGGGTACGATAGTTTGGTGGTTAGCGGAATGACTTAATTAAACGCCACGTGCAGGCTAGCCCCGAGGCACATAACCACCACTTTCATACCTTCCCTTCACCTCCATTCACGCCTTTACGTCTATACACTCCCTTTCGCCTACGCCACCACTACTATCAACAATAATATAATAATAATATTATTAGCTAACCTCCACCACACTTATACTCACGCTTACGTCTATACATTCCCTTCCACTACTGCCACCACTACTATCACCAATAATAATAATAATAATACCAGTAAAACGCCTTAATCGGCGAAGGACGAGCGAGCCCGTAGAAACCCTGCGCACGTGCGGCGTCACTCTGACTCTCGATAGCAAGGAAATTTGTCTGCTGTCATCTAAACTCCATTTACCTTTGCCTTTTTACGCTGAAACTGTAGGGATTGAATGGGGCTATCAGATAGCGAAGACCGCTTGTCAATCGGAAGCGGGATTCCAAAGATATAAGCTCCTAAAAAGCATGAGGGGCGGTCGGGTCGGCCGCTTATCCCGGAAAAATCCGAGCGAGTGAGGACTCACGAGCGCTTCGCCCTCGCTCGTAAATGGTATACTAACCTCCACCACTACACTACACGCTAACTACTGTACGACATCTAGTATTTCGACTAACACTGCTCCCATTACTACCACATATCTATCCTTGCTGTAACCACCACCACCATCTATCACCCCCACACCTACTAGTAACAACAATAATAATAATAATAGTATACTAACCTCCACCACTATACTACACGCTAACCACAACATCTAGTATACGTATAGACTAACACTGTTCCCATTACTATCACATCTCTAACCTTGTTGTAACCACCACTATCCCCGTTCTATCACCCCCACCCCTATTAGCAACAACAATAATAATAATAGTATACTAACCACCACCACCTCCGTCGCCCCAGCAGTTGAGCTCACTATAGTAACCCTGAACAAGTCTTAACCATTATGTTAGCGGCCACTTTTTCCACCGCACAGCTTGTGGGAAAAAATGGGAGGCAACATAATGAGGCGTGCAGGTGAATTTTTTATGGAACAGCCGCCGGTGCGGCGTGGCGGCTCTCCCTTCGTGGAAAATTCATCTACTAACCCACGAAATAACCTTCCACCTCGCTCCATCGACCTACAGAGTCCATAATAGGCACTGTTCATCTTTGCTCTCCCTCCCTGACCCAGTGGAGTAATAGCAACCTAACCCAGCAACCTAACCACGTGTTACTACTACCAGGGAGAGAAGGGTGCTAGGAGGAGGAGGAGGAGGGGGGCGGGTGCGAGGCGCTAACGAGATGTCAACAAGGCAATTTACATAGTGGCGTGACGCTGTAACGCTGGGGTTCTTGGAGTCAATAATCCGCCGTGCCTCGCCACTGCTAATGACGAGAACCACTACTGTTGCCTCTTAAAGTCTTGTCCTCGCCCAGATCTTTCCTTTGCTATAAAAAATCATGTTACGCATGAAATTACGAAAAGTAACTTAATATACCAAATTAGTTAGTTGACTAGGATACTTAACAGGTCATATCTATAAAATATTGCTTATATTCACTAAAAATCTTATAATGGTAGCCAAATTACAATGAAAATTACGTTCTGGGATTCAAGGGGTTAATGTCTTGTCCTCGGTCGCCTCGGAAACAGTTGCGTAAGCCTGTAACCTACTAGTTTATTTCAATGACCTGCCGTTTGACCTCTACTAGCGGTTACTTTATGTACGCCATCACAGCCTCAGCACAGATCACCATTTACGCTTGTATGTAAATAATATAAAGGCTTAGTTAAGAACATAAGAAAATAAGGAAGCTACCAGAGGCCGTGAGACCTACACGATGGTAATTCCTGTTACTTAACACTACATTTACATCCACCTTCCATCCCCATCCATAAAGCTGTCTATCTACCTTTTAAAACCACCTATTGAATCCGCACTAACTACCCCATGACTGAGTAGTTAACCCCATAGAGCCACTCCCTGCCTCGTCCCTCTTATTATTCAGGTGGTGTTGCAAGTCTTCACAGCGAGGCGCCTCCTGCATACGGTGACGCAGGGAGAAATAGTACTTGTTATAATACTCTTTATACTGAATATAGTGCGTGGTGCTCACCGGGGCGGGGCGGACATTGAAAGTGAAGGCTGAGCTGGCAGCTGTGTGAGGGCGTGGGCGAGAGCTGGGCGGATCAAGGCGCCCCTGGATCCCTGGTATCAAAGACGAGGGGAAAAATAGATAAAAAAGAAAATAAACGAACAGCGAAAAATTGTTCAGAGAAATATTTTGCTATACACTAAATTCACAACATTCGAGAAATATCAAAAAATTATCAAATTCGAATTGTAAATAATGCAAATAACCGGAAGGAAGCAACCCATCAGGAAGCTATCAAAAATCATCTGTCAGGTGTAACTATTGTAAAAGCACATGTTTGATATATTCGCTCCGTCATACCAAGTAGTTTTATATCAACGACTCTGAAGGCTGAGGTTGTTATCACAGAGTTAAAGACCAAGTTGTTAAAATGGTTATGTTATTGAGGCTGTATACAAAACAAGGTGTGTTCAGGTGTTGATCGGAGAGGCAGGAAGATGGTGACTATAATAGTTTGCAAGGAAAAAGATATAGTAAAGGTTCAATTTTTATTTGTAACAACCAGTCTTGATAACTTAAATAAAAACGTATTAATTATTAAAGTGTATGGTGCTAGAAAAATCCAGATAAAACTCATACGTAACACTAACAGATATGTAAGAGTGAAATAATATACACTCTACCTGACTAATTCTACAGTGCATACAGTGGAATTAGTCAGGTAGAGTGTATATCATTTCACTCACATATCTGTTAGTGTTACGAATGAGTTTTATCTGGATTTTTCTAGCACCATACTCTTTAATAACTATTACTTTTTTAGTCTAATTTAGGTGTAGCGAGCTACCTACTTTTCATATCGCTGGCAACCTAATCACCACCTGCCAAGCGAGATTTTTTTTTTCTTTTTTTACTTCGTTCATATTCTGTCGCGCGCATGGTGTCAAGCTTTGTGTAAATATGTAGTGTCCAATGATTGCATTTTTCAGTTTGCATCAGTTTTGACAAGAGTTGGTAGATCTGTCAACATGAAATGCTTTAGTATAGAAGTTTTCACATAGTTTAGCTAAACAGATACATTTTGATTACGTAATTTCATGGCGATTCAGTAACTTAAATATTACATAACAACACTATCATAAGTAATAATACAAGCAAGAATACCAGTAACAACAACTGAAGCAATAACGCAACACAACACATCATTCAGTCAGTCAGGTCACTTCGCATACCAGACACATATAGAAAACAAATAAAATGTCCTGTCAAGCAACACTCTATCTAGTCTGGGAAATATTACGTGCCTGCGTTTTTATTTTATTTTGTTATACTGCTGGTGGTGAAAAAAACTACAATACCGTGACTGGTGCGGATCTCCACTTGGCGTCAGATGTCACGGGCTCGGTTCAATGGCTCAGGGAAGGGAATTTTGCGTTGCCCCATTACTGACTTGAGAGTAGAGGCATCCACCGTTGTCTATCTGTCCATGTCTGTCTGTCTATCTGTCCCTTGTGTTGGCAGGCTGTCGTGGTCATTCATTCCCCCTCCGTTGTTGATAGCTTTGATACCATCGGTGATTGCAGTGTGAGGGCTTAGCCGTACTCAAAGCCAGGCGGGTGACACATCCACGCCCCTCACCCTCGCCCTTCTCCCTCAGCCCTCAGCCCTCAGCCCTCAGCCGGATACACACACAGCACACCAATAAGGACGTACAGGCGAGGTACGACACAGGCCTTCCTGAGACATTTAAGATACATTGATGTAAAAATAAGTGTTAGCAAAAAGGAGAGAAAATTAGATGTAAACAAGAAGGGAAGAAATAGGCTGTAAACTATGGGGAAAAAGAAATTGTAAGCAAGAGGGAAGAATAAAGGTATGTAAGAGGAGAAAAATGAGAGGCTTTGAACAAGAGGAAGAAAAGACTTAGTGAGAGGAAAATAGGAGACTGGAAGCAAGAGGGAAAAAGAAGGCTGTAGGGAAGAGGGATAAAAGAAGCCTATAAACAAGAGGACAACAGAAAAGACTAAACTTTTTTTTTACTTCTACTCCCGCCACATGGTGTCAAGCTTGTGTAAATAGTAGTTCCAATGATTGCATTTTTAGTTGATCGTTGACAGATTAACGCACTGAAATGCTTAGTTAGAAGTCACATGTTAGAAAGTACATTTGAATAATTCAGGATTCATAACTTATTACATACACTTATAATATAACTACGATGAAGTTTATGGAATGTGCAATAACGTTCTTTTTATTATTCGTTCATCAGTGATTGTTTACCGACATTAGAAACATAAAATGTCTGAGAGCACTTTAATTATCTGAACTTAAATAATCGTCCGACACTTCATCATTCCTGATTTATGCGTGAATCAAAAACATATACAAAATTGATCTCACTTGTTGATCCAGTCAGCCGTTTTTAATAATCGGAATCAAAATTTGCAATTCCCCATCTGCTTAAAACACTCCTCAAGTTTGCAGCCTCGTCTGTCAGGCTCGGTGACGTAGCATCAGGGGCTCCTCTGCCGCGCGCTGTCAGTGCACGTAAACACATGATAAATTAGTACTAAGACATTGGGTGTCTGATAGTTTGCCTTTCAAGCCAGGGGATGCATCCTTTATGGGGCCACTGCTTCCTTCCCACACACACGCCTGCACACCGACCCGTTCCACACACAGCAACCATACGCCTCCTCCAGACACACAGGCCTCTATGACCTTCCCAATACACGCCTGAACAACGCAGTCCTTCCCAAAACAAGCACTGTATAAGCCTTTTCCCAACAACGCCTGCACTACACCTCTCCCCAAACACCCTGCAGAGACACGCCTCTTTGCCCAGCACACACGCCACACACGCCTTTTCCAAAGAACACACGCCTCTTCCCACACACAGCTGCAACACGCCGTCCTTCCCACACACACGCCTACATACACGCATCTTCCCACAAAAACGCCTCCATACCACAACACGCTGCAGACACGCCCTCACACAACGACGCTCTGACCGACACCCTTTCCCTAACAATATTGCACACGCTCTTTCTTTTCCCACACACACGCTGCATTCACGCCTCCTTTCCCCACACGCCTGCACCACGCCTCTTCCAAACGAGAGCTTATACCTCTTCCCACGACACACCAGCATATCGACACCTTTCCACTACACATCGCCTGCAACAGCTTCCTTCACACACAGCCTGAACGGGCCTAAGACACTCCCAAGTTGCGCACACCGACACCCTTCCAACACACCCCTGAAAACGCTTACCACATCGCTCCTTCCCCAACTTTTATGCCACCTGACTACCCTTCCCACACCAACCCTGCCCACGCCCCTTTCCCACACACGCTTCTTCTCTAACTAACTCACACCGACCCCTTTCCCTCACACCGTTTGCCACGCTCGTTCCTTATCATATCTTCACGCTTGCATCACACTCGTCACACACTCGCCTTGCAACAGCCTCTTCCCATTAAACCGCTGCACGTACCCTCTCCCACACACCGCCTGTCACCGACCCTTCACACACCCCTGCACACGCCTCCTTCCCCACACCCCTGCACACCGAACCCTTCCCACACACACGCCTGCCACCTCCTTCCCACTACTTACTCTGCACTACCCTCCTTACATTCACATCCCTGCACACACGCTCCTTCCACCACCCCCTCCTCCCACCATCCCTCCACACCGTGTGTTGTTGTGCTTCTGTGTCTTGTCGTTTTGCAGACAGGTTGTTGGTGCGTCAGGCTCGTCGTGGGAAGGAAAGGAGTGTGTTGCAGCGTGGTGTGGGAAAGGGTTCGGTCACACGACAAATTAACTGTGACACCGAAGTATCAATCGACTCATAAAATTTGCCTTTAGGTGTCATGTGTGTTCGCGTGGCCCTGTTCTGAGATAATAAATCGTGTAGCCTGTTGAGGAGTTTTTTAATTTGCAGTTTTTTACAAATGTCTTTTTAGGATTAATGCCTGGTAAATCAATTATTTTGGTGGATTAGGTGTTTTGAATGTACATTCAATAATTAGAAAAAAAAAAATGGGTCTGGAGATTACTTAATATATAACTAGTATTAGAAGGAGGAGGCAGATAGTGGGTAGATAAGAGAAGAAGTAAGAGATAAATACTAAGCTGTTTCTGAGAAGAGAAAAGATGTGGGGGACATAATATAACTAGTATTGGAAGGAGGAGACAGATAGTGGGTAGATAAGGGAAGGAGACTGATGGTGGGTAGATAAAGGAAGGAAACAGATAGTGGGTAGATAAGGGAAGGAGACAGATAGTGGGTAGATAAGGGAAGGAGACAGATAGTGGGTAGATAAGGGAAGGAGACAGATAGTGGGTAGATAAGGGAAGGAGACAGATGGTGGGTAGATAAGGGAAGGAGACAGATAGTGGGTAGATAAGGGAAGGAGACAGATAGTGGGTAGATAAGGGAAGGAGACAGATAGTGGGTAGATAAGGGAAGGAGACAGATAGTGGGTAGATAAGGGAAGGAGACAGATAGTGGGTAGATAAGGGAAGGAGACAGATAGTGGGTAGATAAGGGAAGGAGACAGATAGTGGGTAGATAAGGGAAGGAGACAGATAGTGGGTAGATAAGGAAGGAGACGATGGTGGGTAGATAAGGGAAGGAGACAGATGGTGGGTAGATAAAAGGAGACAGATAGTGGGTAGATAAGGGAAGGAGACAGATAGTGGGTAGATAAGGGAAGGAGACAGATGGTGGGTAGATAAGGGAAGGAGACAGATAGTGGGTAGATAAGGGAAGGAGACATATAGTGGGTAGATAAGGGAAGGAGACAGATAGTGGGTAGATAAGGGAAGGAGACAGATAGTGGTTAGATAAGGAAGGAGACAGATGGTGGGTAGATAAGGGAAGGAGGACAGATAGTTCTGGGTAATAAGGAGAAGAGACAGATAGTGGGTAGATAAGGGAAGGAGCAGATAGCGGTGTAGATAAGGGAATGGAGACAGGATCAGTTGGGTAGATAAAAAGAGACTGTAGTGGGTAGATAAGGAGGAGCAGATATGGTGGGATTAGATAAGGGAAGGAGCGACTAGATAGTGGTAGATAACGGAGACGATAGTGGGTAGTAAGGAGGAGACAGATAGTGGGTAGATAGGGAAGGAGCTAGATGGGGGTAGAAGGGAAGGAGACAGATAGTGGGTAGTAAGGGAAGGAGACAATAGTGGGTAGATAATGAAGGAGACAGATAGTGAGTAGATAAAGGAAGGAGACAGATCGTGGAGATAAGGAAAGAGACAGATGTGGGTAGAGTAAGGGAAGGGAGACAGAAGGGGTAGATAAGGGATGAGGACCGATAGTGGGTAAGATAGGGAGGAGACAGATAGTGTTTAGGTTAAGAAAACTAGGGAGGAAAGAGATAAAATACCGTAGATAACACTTTAGTGCCAGTCACTTACACTGCACTAATGTGCCAGGCACAATATGAGAGTTACGAATTTAGCATCAGTACAGACTTTTAGTGTCACTGAAGATGATACACAGTAATTTGATATTATGTACATCACATAATGGTTCAGATGCAGATAAAAGTCTGTAGTAGCTAAATTACGTAAAGATAGTGCCTGGCGAATTAGTGAAGGGCAAGTGAATGGCGAACTATAGTGTTATCTACGGTAGGCTGCTCCTGTGAAGAGAAAAGATAGGGGGGGCAAGGGGCTTTAAGGGAGGGAGAGGGAGTAAAGAGGTGGCAGATAGAAGGGAAGAAGGTAGTACATAAGGGAAGAATAGAGGAAGAGATAAATACTAGGACGTTCCTGAGAAGAGAAAATACGTAGGGTGGGGGGGGAAGGGTAAAGGGAGGGAGAGAAAGGGTGAGGTGAATGCCTTAGCTGAATACTGAAACGCAAACTGTCTTCCTAATCTCTCGGTTCGTTTTTCATGCGTCTCCACCAACAAAACTTTAGGTGTAAATAAATTTCTAAATCCCCGCGAGGCCGACCACTTGACAGACTCACTGACTCACTGTGGACTCAGACGACTGAGCGAGGAGGAATTCTGTTTGTCGGGAGTGGGGGGGTATAGAGAGAGAGAGATATGATATGAGAGAGAGCCCGAGGGAGAGATGAGAGGAGCAAAGATAGGATGAGATGGAGAGTTGAGGAGACTGAGAGAGTAGAGAGGAGGTAGGAGAGAATGTTTGTAGCACTGTAAACGAGTGTGGAGGCATGAAGTGACACGGTGGAGGTAATTAAATTTGTCCATGATGTAAGCCTGTAAAACATACACAACAGGTTCTGGGTGCCTATTATAGCACGTTTCTCTCACTCATTAGTGGGAGATCAGGTGAGCAAAGGAAAGTAGAACTTGTTATTATATGGAGAGCAAGTGTGTCTGTGTGTCACACCTCTCCACGTATTCTTGGTATCCTTTACCTTTGATACTTTTGAAGAATTTGCCGTTATCGGCGGAGTTGAGGTGGTCCTCCATCATTCAGGTGTAGTATGTAGCTCCCGTTCCTTGCCTCCAGGGACCACTGCAGTAAAGTGTTGTCATGGGAGCTACTGAGCCTGGCGTGGGTGTTGCGTCTGGGATGTCAGCAGCCACTGTCAAGGTGATGTTTGAAGGTGTCCGTGGTGACGCCCGTTAGGTCCGATGTGTCTTGGGGCACAATGAAGAGCGTACCATGTGGGAGATGCGTGTTATGAGGGTTTGTAGTCCTTTAGAGAGGCACATGACTCTGTCATAGCATCAGCCTGCCTTCTAGGGTTTTGGTTTCCTCCATGCTACTTTTGAGCCAGACCCTCCAGGATTTCCAGACATAGATTATGATGTACCTCTCTCGTCTGCGCTGCAGAGAGTAAGGCCCATCTGTGCAGCCTCTCCCAGTAGTTGAGGTGCTAAAGACCATATATCTTGTTGGTATAGGTCCTTTGTGGTGCTTCCAGCAGGGTGATGTCCTTTTTTTTGTAGGGTGGACCATAGTTGGCAGCAGTACTCTAGCCTTGGTCTTACTAAGGGACTTCCATAGCGTCAGCATGCAGGATTCCTCCCTTGTACGGAAAATTGTTCTCAGGACCCATCCTGCTAGCTGTCGCGCTGTCTGGGTGGATGGTGGTGTAGTGTAGGGAGAAAGTTCCATCGCTGCTCATATACACTCCCGGTCTTTTGTGAGTCTTTTGTTTGTATGGTTTGGTGTTGATAATATATTGAGTGGTGGTCTTTAAAAAAGGTATTTCTGCCATATCTCAGAACTTCAAATTTTTCTCCGTTTAAAATTTCCATATTGTTCTTTTTGGCCCACCTATTATTGTATTGAGGTCCCCACTGCAGTAGATCGGTGTCTGGGGATGTTTTTATTTATTTCCGTATAAAGGGTGTCATCAGCAAATGAAGTAGCAGTGGAATATCTGAGATCTGTGTCAATGTCTGATATCATGATCAAAATAATAAAATGGGCCAAAGCACAGAAACCTTGGGGAACACCACTTATGACTTGACACTGTGATGACTGTTTACTATTTATGGTGACAACTTGGTGCCTGTTGTGAGAAAACTGTGGATCCATCTCCCTACTCTGCCAGTTATGCCAAGGTTCTTGAGTTTGTGGAGGAGAATGCCATGATCTACCTTGTTTAAAAGCCTTAGCAAAGTCTAGGTAAAACTACATCAGCATTAGTCCATCCTGATTGCTTCTAATATAGCTTTTATAGTGTTGTAGAAGCTCTGATAGGCAAGACCTGCCTCTTCTGAAGCCATTTGTCCATCATTGAAGGCCCCTCTTTCTTCCAGGGGGTTTACCATCTTTGGGCCCCCAGTATCCTTTCAAAGTTTTGATGACGTGTGATGTGAGGACCACTGGGCTGTATCTGCTTGCCTGTCCTTTGCTTCCTCCTTTATGTATGGGTGTTATTGTCCCCAGCTTGAGTTTGTAACTAGGTGGAGTGTTCATAGCTTTGGTTTAACTGGAATGAAGGAACTCATTTGGCCAGTTTTTGGTTAATTTTATTTCATAAAATCTGGAGTACATATACAAAATTTCAGGTCTCATAAATGGTTGTTTTAAAGGTGTTATGAAAAACTCCCCAAGACTCGAGTTTCACCAAGGATACTTCCTGTGTATATTGCTGGTGACACGTTTTTAAATTGTTATTTTAAAAGCTGAAAACTGAAAACACTGATAATTACAATAACAATTATTAAAGCTACAAATAGAATACCCCCCGTGCTACTCTGATTCCTGTATAACCGCACTGGCGAGAAGGGAAACTGGGGGAAAAAGGGGTTACTACTTTACTCGCTACAGTACCCCCCCCCCCATGCGGGGGGGGAGGAACAACTTTGGAAATTGGTGTTGGTTTTACTTTGGGAGAGGGCTGTGGTGACCCTTGCTGGCTTTGGGAGTGTTGCCGCCCTGGCATGGTGGCCCCGCTGTGTGCGGGCGTGGGAGTATTGCCGCCTGGCATGGGGCCGCCGGGTGTGAGTCGCGGGCGTGGCAGTGTTTTTACGCCTGGCAGTGGTGCCCCGGGAGTGTTTCGGCGTGCAGTGTTACCGCCTGGCATGGTGCCGCCGGCAGTAAGTCGCGGGGGAGGGAGTGTTGACGCCATGGCAGGGGCCGCCGGCATGTTGCGGGGTGGCAGTGTTACCCCCATGGCATGTGCCGCCGGGAGTAAATCGCGGGCGGGCATGTTACCGCCATGGCGTGGGGGCCGCCGGCTTGTTTTGCGGCGTGGCGTGTTCGCCAGGAGTGGGGCCGCCGGCAGTGTTTTCGGGCGTGGCAGTGTTACCGCCATGGCAGTGGTCCGCCGGGTTTTGTTGCGGGGGGCAGTGTTTCGCCATGGCAGTGGTGCCGCCGGGAGTGTTTCGGGCGTGGCGTGTTTTCCCCTGGCAGTGGTGCCGCCGGGTTGTTTGCGGGGGGGTGGCGTGGGGTTACCGCCATGGCAGTGTTTTCCGCCTGGTATGTTGGCGCCGGTAGTGTTGCGCCTGGGATGGTAATCCACGGGCGGTGGTAAACCAAGGGCGGGGAGTAATCCCCGGGCATGAGTAAACCTAGGGCGGAGCGGCGGCCGGGGTGAGTCGCGTTAACACTGTGGAGCTGAGGGGTTTGGTAATCCACAGGGCGAGGTAAACCCTAGGGCGGGAGCGGCGGCCGTGGGGGAATCACGTTAACACTGTGGGGCTGCGCGAAGCGCGTGAGGGCGTGCTGAGGCGCAAGGGGGGTCCCGAGGTAATTTGGCTGCGCTGAGTGCACATAGACCACTGAGGCGTATGAGGAGCAGGGCCCGCGCTAAACACGCATAAGGCCGCTGAGGACGCGGTGAGCCGTCTGGAGGAAGGCAGCGGCCGCGCTAAATGCGCATAAGCCGCAGTGGGGCCTCGGAGGAAGCAGGGCCCGCGCTAAATCGCAAAAGGCCGCTGAGGACGCGTGAGGCCCTGGCGGGGTAGTGGCCGCGCTGATGCGCATAGGCCGCTGGGGACGCAGTGGGCCCGTCTGAGGGCAAAAATGCCCTGAGAAGGCACAGAAGGTGCCGGGGTTTGGGTGGGGAATCTGACTAGTGGCGGCTACAACGTAACGTGAAATTCTCCCTATCCCGCTTACAACCTAGCAATCACCATTTAAGCGGAGGCTAGGAAAATACAGCGGGAGCAATGGGACGAATGCTTCCGAAGACGCAGGTCCCACGACTAGGAGAGGTGTGCTCTTGTGTCCAGCAAAACATAGAAATTGCATTTCTATGCCGAGATGGACAGCACCAGTTTAAGCCACTAGAAAACCCTTAGCTTATACTCCGGGTCACCATTTGTAACTAGGTGGAGTTGGTCATAGCTTTGGTTTAACTGAATGAAGGATAAATCATTTGGCCAGTTTAGGTTAATTTTATTTCATAAAAACTGGAGTACATATACAAAATTTCAGGTCTCATAATGGTTGTTTTAAAAGGGGTTATGTAAACTCGCCAAGACATGCGAGTTTCACCAAGGATACTTCCTGGTGTATATTGCTGGTGACACGTTGTATATAATTGATTTTTATTGATAAGCTGATAACAGTGCAAACACATGATAATTACAATAACAATTATTGAAGACTACAAATAGAAAGTCCCCGTGCTACTCTGATTCTCTGTATAGACCGCACTGGCAGAGAACGGAAACATGGAGACTGAAAGGGGTGACTACTTTACTCGCTACAAGTTCATGGGGGACGGAGCCAGTGAGGAGGGATGTAGTCCACAGCATCTTCAGGGGTGTGGCCAGTTTTTTTCCCTACAATTTTTCAGAAACACTGTATGGTAACCATCTGGTCCTGCTGCTGCTTGCGGTCGATGTTGCTTATGGCTTGGATTATGTCTCCCTGGGTTTTCATAAAAGTCGTGATAATGTGTCACCACATTTTCCCTTTTGCTAAAGAAAGTCAAGGATCTGTTACCCGTTTCTGAGCATCAGGTTTACTAAACACTCTCTGATACTGAGTCTGTAGCATTTCTGCCATTTCCTGTGGCCATCTTAAAGTTTCCCGTTCTCTTTCATTAGAGGGCCAACCGATTTTTGTGCTGGTCAATCTCTTCTTGGCGTAGGAGTAGAAAAATTTGGAGTTGATTTTTATATTTTCCACGGCACGTTGTTCTTCTTTTTTCTCTCTCCCGTACGTGTGATTGAGCAAGTGCATCTTCAGTAAGGGGTAGCTGACGTTGTATTGCGTTTGCTCCCACAGCATAGGCTACTTTCTTTATTTTCTTTGTAAATTGGCCCTCTTTTTCATCAGTATTCGTCTGTCCCTGGGTTTTTGGTTTTTTCCCTTCCTGACGACCGCCTGAGGGGAATGTGTTCCTTACAAATTTGCAGGCATTTGCTGGAGAGTACTTCGTACATCTCGTGGGCTTCCATTCCACTAAAGATGTTTTTCCCATTTTATGGCATCTAGTTCTTTTCGACTTTATCCCAGTCAATGTTTCTTCCTAAAAATTTATGCATGGAAAGAGTCTACCCTTTGCTGACGTTGTTGTTTTTTGTTGTGGGAATATTTCTGATGTTGGCCCTTGCATGGATGAGGTTATGATCTGACATCACCGTCTTCGCAATGTCATAGGAGTGGAGGTAGTCGTAGCTGTTGCTGATGATGAGGTCCAATATATTGTTCCCTCTTGTGGACTCCATTATTATTTGGGTGTAAAAATACTCCTCCATAAGTGAGGTTAATTTTACCGCTTGGCCCTTTTCTTCTGGTGTCCCACCTGCGATTTTCATGGAGGGCCAGCTAATGTGAGGCAAGTTAAAGTCCCCCAGTATTAAAAAACTGTAATTTATTTGGAGGATCTTCTAGAAGGTTGCGGAGTTTGGTTGTAAATTTCTTAAAAAAGCGTTAACACTAGTATTAGGTGGCCTGTATATGTTTGTTGTTACCAGGTTAAGGTCTTTGAAAAATATTGCCAGCATTTCTGTTGTACCATTTGGAAAGATACAGTACCTCTACACTGGCTGCTACCTCTTGTTTTACGTACACTGCCACTCCTCCAGGCTTCTTCCTTCTCTATCCTGTCTGATGAGTGTGTATTTTCTATTTGCACTTCTGCATCCAGGTGATCTTTTGTGAGGTGATTTTTCTGTGAAGGCCATAAAGAGAAATTTTTTCTGTCTCTGCTAACTCTTTAATCATTGGGACCTTTTCTGTTTGCAGATTGGATAAAGGCCCCTGATATTTCCAGTATAGAAACTGGTTAGTGTTGGAGGCTGCAGCCCCCTCTCTGCCTTGTTTCCAGTCTGTCTATTCGTTCTACTAGACGGTTGATTGTGGACTGAGAGTGTTTCTCCATGTCCAGTAGTTTCTCCACCATGTGCTCAAAAAAATTAACCTGGTCCACATTTTGTTGTACGCCAATGGGGGGTTATTTCTATTTATATGTGTGGTGGGGCCACTTGCATTGTTCCATCCCTGAGGAGGGGGTCCATTTGGGCCCTTTTGGGTACTTGCCTGTGGTGTTCGGGGGGTGGAGCGTTTCTATGTGTATGTGGTGATCGTTGCCCTCTGTTTTCCCTCTGATTTCTTTGCTGGGTTGATTTTGGGGTACTGGTTGTTTGGGCTTTTAGTTCCTTTTATGTGTGGGTATTTGCATTCCCTACGTTTGCATTCTCTTGTATGTAGTGATGACCTACATACAAGAGGGTGATAGTCACTGCATTTCCACCCAGAGTACAGCCAGGTTTTCATCCAGTCCATGCTTCATGAAAGTAGCACAAGGTTTTGGGGGGGGGTATTTACACTTTTCTCCTTGTAGTCCATGTCGCACATATTTAAGGTAAAAACTGCATATTTTTACCCTTTTTATGCCCTGTTTGTTGGTGAGTGTTTTTCCTTAGGTGACTGAGTCCAGCCCTATCTCAGCTTGTCCTGGTGGTAAGGTAAGTCTGGTATATCCTCCACCTGGCTTGCTGGGCTAGCAGGTTAGGTGTATTCCTGGGCTCCTGTAATAAGATTCGTCCAGGTCAACTTCAGATTCTCTCTCTGGTGTCCCCACCTGGGGAAACCCGAGATTGCAACAGTTGTTTCGGGGTCTTGAGAGCCTGTCATTGACTTACGTACATTTTCATTTTGTTTACAGTCCTCAAACTCTGCTGCCTTGTGTCATAGTCCGGGTAGCTTAGCCTAGCACATGGTTGGCAGGTGAACCTCCTGTTTTGAGCTGGCGAGTGCAATAATGCAGTTTTGTTTTGGGATTTCTGAGCACCGGGTAGTGACTCCACATGTTGCAGCTATTACATTTGATACCATTGTCACAATGTGCCTGACATATAGAGCATGGGAAGATATCATCGCTACCTTGGGTATCATTGTTTACATCAGAGGTGGAGGTCGCCATTTTGTTTCAGCTGGTCTCGCCTACCTTTTATGTCGAATAGCTCACTCCTCTTGAATTCTTGCCTCAGTTTCCCCCTTTAAAAGAGAATCTGCAGATGTTCACACTTGCCCTGGCGACTAGCTGTTGCGTGCTAGTGTCCAAAATACCGTGTAAGGATCGGTTTTACGGAGGGCTGTTTTGCGTAGTGAGGGTGAGGTAGACACGAGCCTAGTACCTATTTATACACAGAGGGGATATGACAATACTTTCCTTCGTGGTGATACATTCATACGACACGAAACTCAGCAACACTACTACGAGTGTCAGCCCAGAATGCAGCAATGCAACCTACCTCAATCCCGAGTGAGTCACGCGGGAGGCAAACATTACTGTGTCTTCGTTAATCCTCCTTTTCATCCTCCTCTACCTCCTCCTCCTCCCTTTTTTTCTCCC
The DNA here is from genome assembly GCA_016584305.1 of Chionoecetes opilio. Taxonomy (NCBI): domain Eukaryota; kingdom Metazoa; phylum Arthropoda; class Malacostraca; order Decapoda; family Majidae; genus Chionoecetes; species Chionoecetes opilio. Next base: position 73,727 of record JACEEZ010002266.1, read on the forward strand.
ACACTCAACCTCTCGCTTCCTTTCCCTTCGTCAGTCTCTCCTTCCTCTTTAAGTTCACCTAAGTACGCCTGGCGGTATAGGCTTGTCTTGTTTTTCTCAGCGCCACTGTGATGTTTTTTTTCTATCTAATCTTAGGCTTAAGGCTGTTGGCAATCCCCTTGTCCTACCTGCGAAGGAAAACCTTGTAATAAAATAGATCAGCTCTTTTACCTTAGTATGGTAGTGGTATAGTAGTATTAGTATATTATTTTCGTGGTTGTTACCTTTGAGACCTTGACTGGCAAAGGGGGAGAGAGAGAGAGAGAGAGAGAAAATTCATTTGCTGAGGTGTGCTATTTTCATTAACTTGTTTCTTATGTAGTCAGGATCATGTTCTTTCATAACGGCTGATGTAAAGTTTCCATAATATCTCTCTCTCTCTCTCTCTCTCTCTCTCTCTCCTCTCTCTCCTCTCTCTTCTCTCTCTCTCTCTCTCTCTCTCTCTCTCTCTCTCTCTCTCTCTCTCTCCTCTCTCTCTCTCTCTCTTCTCTCTCTCTCTCTCTCTCTCTCTTTTCTCTCTCTCTCTTCTCTTCTCTCTTCTCTCTCTCCTCTCTCTCTCTCTCTCTCTCTCTCTCTCTCTCTCTCTCTCTCTCTCTCTCTCTCTCTCTCTCTCTCTCTCTCTCTCTCCTCTCTCTCTCTCTCTCTCTCTCTCTCTCTCTCTCTCTCTCTCTCTCTCTCTCTCTCTCTCTCTCTCTCTCTCTTCTCTCTCTTCTCTCTCTCTCTCTCTCTCATTATGGCTAAATGAGTACACAGAAATAACCAGACGAGCTACATAGATGTGTGTGTTTACAATAGCGTGTAGCATTACCTGCATGTAGCCGTATTTGTAGCTGTATTAGTGTGTTATGGATGCCACCACCAGGCTAGGGCAACGAGCAAGGCATTACTCAGGCTTAACTCCCTCGCCCTCCAGTACACAAGACGTAAATAGTAACTTAACAGAGATTATTCCTTTGTAACTATGCATCTTTCTTATCCAACCCTCTGACCTACATACACACACACATATTTATTTAAGGAACTATATGTGTATTTGTGTGTAAGTATGGTGTGTGTGTGTGTGTGTGTGTGTGTGTGTGTGTGTGTGCTATATGTATGTCTATATATAGGAAGGAACAGAAGGTAAAGTGTAGATCATATTACATTTACATATTATTAGGTCATATTGCATTTATTTAAGGAACTATGTGTATTTGTGTGTACGTATGTGTGTGTGTGTGTACGGTATATGTACGTCTCTATATAGGGAGGAGCAGACTCAGGAGGAGGTAAAGTTTAGGTCCGGTGTAAAGGCAGCGAGCTCTCCTAAGTTAATTAAGGTGTCGTAATCTGGCTGTAGTCTTTTATCATCTGTGTTATATTGCCTTAAGGGGAGCATTGCGCATTGCTAGGAAGGGAGAGAGATGTTTTTTTGTATGAATTTTGTATATGTAGGTTCTGTGTGTGAGAGAGAGAGAGAGAGAGAGAGAGAGAGAAAAGAGAGGGGAGAGAGAGGAGAGAGAGAGAGAGAGAGAGGAGAGAGAGAGAGAGAGAGAGAGAGAGAGAGAGAGAGAGAGAGAGAGAGAGAGAGAGAAGAGAGAGAGGGGGAGAGAGAGAGAAGAGAGAGAGAGAGAGAGAGAGGGGAAAAGAGAGGGAAAAGAGAGGGGAGAGAGAGAGAGAGAGGAAAAGAGGGGAGAGAGAGAGAGAGAGAGAGAGAGAGAGAGAGAGAGAGAGAGAGAGGGGGAGAGAATACTCAGCTCCTTAGAGATTAGTCAGAAGGCGAACAATTTCTACGATGTGATGGAAGTTTAGGATGAAATTGTAATTACCAAAGGATATCCTCCCCTAAAACACACACACACACACACACCTACATACACACACACACACACCTACACACAGACACACACCTACACACAGACACACACACAGACACAGACAAAAGACAGACCACAGACACAGACACACACACACACAGACCACACACACACACAGACACACACAGACACAGACACACACACACACAGACACACACACACACAGACACACACACACACAGACAACACACACACAGACACACACACACACAGACACACACACACAGACACACACACACACACAGACACACACACACACACACAACACCACACACAACACACACACAACAACACACACAGACACACACACACACAGCACACACACACACACAGACACACACACACACAGACACACACACCACAGACACACACACCACAGACACACACACACACAGACACACACAACACAGACACACACACACACAGACACACACACACACAGACACACACACACACAGACCACACACACACAGACACACACAGCACAGACACACACACCACCAGACACACACACACACAGCACACACACACACAGACACACACACACAGACACCACACACACAGACACACACACACACAGACACACACAACACAGACACACACAGACACACAGACACACACAGACACACACACACAGACACACACACACACAGACACACACACACAGACACACACACACACAGACACACACACACACAGACACACACACACACAGACACACACACACACAGACACACACACACACAGACAGACACACACAGACACACACAGACACACACAGACACACCACAGACACACACACAGACACAGACACAGACACACACACACACACACACAGACACAGACACACACACACACACACAGACACAGACACAGACACACACACAGCACACACAGCACACAGACACAACAACACACACACACACAGACACAACACAGACACAGACACAGACACACACACAGACACACACACACACAACACAGACACACCACACACACAGACACAGACACACACACACACAGACACACACACACACCTACACACACACACACAGACAGACAGACACACACCTACACACACCTACACACACACCTACACACACACCTACACACACACCTACACACACACCTACACACACACACACCTACACACACACACCTACACACACACACCTACACACACACACCTACACACACACACCTACACACACACCTATACACACACCTACACACACACACACACGCACACACACACACGTCTGACCCTGGAACACAACCAAAAATCAGGACGTATAGAAACCCATAATTGGATTTCCATACTGCTTCACCAGGAGGGTAAAAAATATAGAAAAAAATCGCTCCTGCACAGTTACCAGCTTGGCGTGTCACCTTGGGCAAAGCATGAAGCAGTGAGGGGTCAGAGACAGCATCACGCGTCCCTGCCCTTGCAAAATACGTATATTTAGTTACGAAACAGATCAGTTCATTTTGAGCCAGAACGAGATGGTTGTGCCTTTCCTGGAATAACCTTACGAAGGACCCAAAAAAGTGAGACGAAAAGGTAGAAGTAAAAAGGTAGTAGAGTAGGATTAGAAAAGAGGATGAGGAATGGAATGGTAGAGAATGGAATGAGAGGAGGATGGAGCGCTTGGAAGGATAGGGAATGGAAGGGAAGGGAATGGAAGGGAAGGTAGGAGGAAGTAGGGGATGGGGAAGAAGCTGTTGGGGGTAATTGGAAGCCTCAGGGAATTTAGGGGTAATTGGAAGCCTCAGGGAATTTAGTGGAGTCTTAAGAGGCGAGGGACGTGAAGGGCTGAAAAAGTACAAGAAAAAGAGGAAGTGAGAGGAACGCCTTAGGAATGAGTCAAGACATGCTTAGGAGACTGGCGAAACATAATTTTAAGGGCTAGACGAAGGGTAGAAGGGCATGGCTAAAGGTGATGTAGTAATTGCAGAATAGCATAGAAGGGAAAGATCGAGGACCATGAGTACTCCACTAACCCTCTTCCCTCTCTGCACTCTTCCAAACAAATATAGAACATAAATGTACTACCACTATTTCCCTATTTTTTCCTTAACTTCCCCTCTTTCCTATCTCCTGTATACCAGTTATACCTATTTCATTTCATTCCTTTCTCATTTATTTCCCTTTTACTTCAGTTCTTCTTCTCATCTTCCTTTTGTTTCCTTTCCTCGTTCTTATCCTTACCGTGTTTTAGTTCTTTCACCTCTTCATCTTCAATCTCCTATGTTATTTACTTCCCTTTTACTTCTATTCTCGTTCTCATCCTTCTGCTTCCTTTCCTCGTTCTTATCCTTACCGTTTTTTAGCTCTTTCACCTCCTCGTCTTTACTCTCCTCACCTCTCTCTCCTCTCTCCTAATTTCGAACTCGCTTCTCTCCTTATTTTCGGCTTGCCTTGCCTCGCCCTTCTGTTTACCCTTTCCGCCCCTCATTCAGACCTTCAACAGATCACAGCTTTCACCTGGCATTTACGTGATTATAAGGTTACAGGGAATAGTCGATGAATCAGGTGAGAAAGGTTATTTAATGTGTACAGGAAGGCTGAAAAGTTTGGATAATAGTGAGATCAGCGAGAATGTTTGATATTACTACTACTGTAGAGAGAGAGAGAGAGAGAGAAAGAGAGAGAGAGAGAGAGAGAGAGAGATCAAGCGTAGACAGAGACATGCGAACGGACGGACATGCGAACGGACGGACGGACGGACAGACATGGGAACGGACGGACAGACATGGGAACGGACGGACGGACGGACAGACATGGGAACGGACGGACGGACGGACGGACAGACATGGGAACGGACGGACAGACATGGGAACGGACGGACGGACGGAGGACATGGGAAACGGACGGACGGACGGACAGACATGGGAACGGACGGACGGACGGACAGACATGGGAACGGACGGACAGACATGCGAATGGACGGACGGACGGACAGACATGGGAACGGACGGACAGACATGCGAACGGACGGACGGACGGACAGACATGGGAACGGACGGACAGACATGGGAACGGACGGACGGACGGACGGACGGACAGACATGGGAACGGACGGACGGACGGACGGACATGGGAACGGACGGACAGACATGGGAACGGACGGACGGACGGACAGACATGGGAACGGACGGACGGACGGACAGACATGGGAACGGACGGACGGACGGACAGACATGGGAACGGACGGACGGACGGACGGACAGACATGGGAACGGACGGACGGACGGACAGACATGGGAACGGACGGACGGACGGACAGACATGGGAACGGACGGACGGACGGACAGACATGCGAACGGACGGACAGACATGCGAATGAACGGACGAAATCACGGACAGACTGACGGACGGACAGCTGAACACAATGGACACGTCCACTGAGCCACTCCATTAGCGGGGTCGTTGTTGTGATAAATGGTGGACGGATTTAAATGCTGATCATTTTATTTTGTTTGGTTTTGTAATCAGGTTTTCCAAATTAGATTTTTTTTTTACCATAATGTTTACGGTATTCATCCCACTAGTTTGCTTTTGTGATTTGATTTTGTTTTTGTTTTTTGCTTTTGTTTTTGTTATCGAGCTTATGGTTATGCAATGTATTTACTATGTCAGTTTTTCGTATATTTTTTATAGTACTTCACAAGCCTTCGTCAGTACACGTGTGGGAGAATATTATATAATCATACAAATACATCTCCACTAGACTCTGCCACACCGCGCGCTAGACACCTCCACACTCTTACAAACTTCATATGAATTCCTTTAGAATATTGAGTGTAGCTTTCCAAAAGCTAGGAAGAATGTATATAGTATTGAATATAATGAAGTGAAAAATATGTATGTTGTTTGAGATTATTTGGACGTTCATGTACCTTGGTGGAGTCTGTCTAAACTTTTCTAATTTATAGTGCATGGACAAATTGTATTGTTTAAGAATAGAATGGATGTGTATCGACGATCAAGTGAATGCCTTACCTTGGGGTTTAGGAACTTGTTGTGTCCATGCACACAAGTTAGATCTGTACTAAAAACTTAATTACACTGTATCATATAATTACTATGATGGAGGAGGATGAGGTAGTGTGAGTCACAACTTCAGTGCAAAGTATATAGTACATAATAACGTTCATGAATTACATGATAATATGAAATATATGGATAGCGAGTAGTGTGGTGAATATATATAGTATATATATATATATATATAATATATATATTATATATATATTATATATATGATAGTTAATATTATATAGTATATATATATATATGTATATATATATATGTATATTATATATTTATATATATATATATTATATATATATATATATATATAGTATATATATATATT
>JACEEZ010002266.1:85000-102500 GCA_016584305.1 Chionoecetes opilio
TTGGACCTCTTTCTATTTCCATTTTTTGCCCCGCGGTTTTTGTATTTCATGTATCTGTGGCACATGTCTGTTTATTCCTTGTTATTTCCATTTTGATATTTACGTAAATCAGAGTACTTACTTTAGAAGGATTTTTAGGAGTACTTTTACACTTATAGATTTAAACCATTTTTTTCTTCAGTTTTCAAAGTTTCCCCGCAGTTTTTGAATTTCATGTATCTGTCACATTTATGTTTAATCCTCATCACTTGTGTGTATTAATATTCACGTAGATTATAATACTTACCCTACATTTTTATACTTATCTAATTTCTACTATCGTTTTCTTCTCAGTTTTTCCCTCACTTGTGTATTCTTTGATGTAGAGGGGCAGAAAGGACGTGTGAGAGAGCAGCAATGCATAGCGGATCATCTTAAGGGATCTATTTACATATGTTACACGCCCTTAAGCACCCGAGGATTTATCAAGGCGATGGCAACAGTGGCGTCCTCTAAGTGCGGCATTGTGAGGCACACCCATAGACACGATTCCTTTGATTATCTGAGACTCCTCTGGGTTGAGAGTCCTATTTGGGACTTTGGACACTAATTGGGGTACTATTTTGGACTTTGGAACACTATTTGGGACTTTGGGACACTATTTGGGACTTTGGGACACTATTTGGGACTTTGGGACACTATTTGGGACTTTGGGACACTATTTGGGACTTTGAGACACTATTTGGTACTTTGGGACACTATTTGAGACGTTTAAGAACACTATTTGGTACTTTGGGACACTATTTGGTACTTTGGGACACTATTTGGTACTTTGGGACACTATTTGGTACTTTGGGACACTATTTGGTACTTTGGGACACTATTTGAGACGTTTAAGGACACTATTCGGGACTTTGGGACACTATTTGGGACTTTGGGACACTATTTGGGACTTTGGGACACTATTTGGGACTTTGGGACACTATTTGGGACTTTGGGACACTATTTAGGACTTTGGGACACTATTTGAGACGTTTAAGGACACTATTTGGGACTTTGTGTTTCGTTTCCCTCTTGCCTGGGTGGAGTCCGTAGCCAGTTTAATAAGGTCGAAGCGAACGGATAGGAACGAGTTTAATAGTTTGGTAATAAATCACGCTAATGGCAGTACGTTAATTATCCACATGGCTGTGTTCTGGATCAAATATGTTGTCTGGATGTGCTCGGCTGGGTGTGTGTCTCCCATTGCCAGCCTGAGTCACTACCAGACCAAGGGAATAATGAGCTGCGAGCGTGCTTGCTTCTGGCTTTCCCACTTGACCATCGTGACAATGGTCAAGTGGATAGAACATTGGCCTGCCATTCTGTGGTTAGCCGGTTCGAATCCTCGCTGCTCCCGGAGATTTTTCACTGACAAATTAGGGTGGTTACTGTCCCCCTTGAGCAAGGGGATGGGGAGGGGGTGTATGAGGTCCCAGCATTACCCAAAGATCGGTAATAATGAGCTCCAAGCTCGCACCGGGAGGGTGAAACTGGGATCGCGATTCTGACTCGCGTGGACAAGACCATGGGTGAATGACGCACACACACGCATTCACCAAAATCGTATTGTGAGTCGCATGAACTACCGTAGATAACAGTAAAGTCGCCACCTGCAATCATGTCGCCTAGGCGCCATATATTACGAATTATAGCATTACTACTGATTTTTATGTGCCACTGAAGATGATACACAGTAGTTTATATCATGATTGTATAATCTACCCTGTTTCAGCGTTGTATTATGCTGTGTATCTGCGAGTATATACGGTTTCAAATTTCACTACGCGGTTTTTTTTCGGGCGACGAGGCTGCGGGAGGACACTCGGTAAATAACACTAGATGGCGACTTTTTTGTTGGTAGCCACTTTGTAGATATTTTTGTCATTTGTTCATTTATAGGCCATACTATGACACAGATAAAGACACAAATGACAGACTCTCCAGATAGCCCCTTCTAACTTTCCTGAAATCATGGATGCAGAAATGTAAGTATTAACGCCACCACACGTCTGCAAACAGAAAAAAAAGTTGTCCTGGCGACTTTACTGTTATCTACGGTAGGCCAGTCGGGGGACTCAAGTATTAAAACTAATCTAGATCCACCAAGGTAACATCGTATGTATGAACAAAAGCCTCACATTGCAGGTATATTTGTGTCAACTGGACCTTGAGGAGCCGACACAAACTTGACATTATATTCCGTCCCGCCCTTTGTCATTCTTTAATCAGCTTGAAAAAAAATGGATGGTCTGCTTGGTGGCCACGTCAGCAGGGTAACCTCTTCTATTATATCTAATTATTGATGTTCCACACACGTTCCAGACAGTCATGATTAGCTTGTTGATTGATAGTTACGCCGGCAGATGTCACCTACAACCTTTTATTTATGTGTCAAACCAAAACATATGAGACAAACACTCTAGACGAATGACACAATTATGACCCATCAGCTTGAAGAATGTCCGTCACTCAAAAAGTCAGAAGCTGGAGTGACCGATGTTTTTCAAGCCGATATATCATAAGTGTCTTTTTCGTATAGTGTCTGTCTTATGTTTTGGTATGACACATAAAAAGAAGAGAGTTATGTAAGTGTCATCTACCGGAGTGACAGCGTTCATAAAACACCACAAAAAACATGAAAAAATTAAGTCTAGGTGATTTTTCATGTCTCTCACTCTGGTTACGGACGAAATACAAATGCCGCGAAATGTTACACTCTGACTTTCACCTCACGAAACTCAACCATTTAAATGTTTACTGCACGTACAACTTTAACCCTTATGATTGGTGAGGGAAATCATACCTGTCGACATTATAAGTGTCAGCGTCACGAGGGACCTGCTGTTTCGACCCCAGCAAAGTGTATAATTGTCTCTTTTTCAGTCGTGTCATACAAAGAATTCACTAAATTGTGTGTGTGCGTGCGTGCGTGCGTGCGTGCGTGCGGTGCGTGCGTTCGTTCTGCATTGGGGAAGAGGAGGAACAGGGTGCGGCCGTTACCCTCTCATGAGACAATGGCGAAATGCTGCTCGAGACACTGCAATTTGCCCTGAAAACAGTCTTTGTGGCAGACTAGTGTAGAGGTGGCTCTTACACATCTCTCGGGGGAATTACTAAGTTTACCAATTACCAGCAAAATAATGGAGCCTCGACGCTGCTGCTGTGTTGAATTATCCCTTATTTTCCTGCTCAGTAATGCTCCGTAATGCTCCTTCTCCTCCTCGTTCCTTCCTTCCCTCCGTTGCGAGGACTCGTGCATATTTCCAGTTCTTGAGAAATTATCCGCGTCAGTATCTTTTAATGATTTCAGGACAGAAACTTAAGAGACAAAAGCGAGGGTCTTAAAATCCACGCCAAGAATATACAAAGTGACTGAGCAACAGTATCTCAGAGGGATCGGCTCCTTGGAGAAGACAATGTGACCTTGAGAATCTGCAAGAGGAGGAAAACTTGGCCTTGAGGCGAAGGCCTTGAGCTCCGGAAATTAGGTGATGATTTTAGTGTTTGTTTTCATCTTATTCTTGTCCGAACTTTGTGAATTGTGATGAGGTTGACGATGGGTGATTTTGGGAAGAGTTTGGGAGACGGGGGCGGGTTAATTTTTCTTTTTGAGGGTTGGGGAGGAGGAAGAGCAAGAGAGTTTCAGTTCATAGTACAATAAGAAGGGGGAAAGAACCGTACATGTGCTGTAAGGGACGCCATCCGACCATACCTTAACGCCCTGTGGAAGAAAAAAACCTGTTTAATTGCGTACGTATATGGCTAAAAAGCATATAAAACGAAATCTGAAATAATTCCTTCAAATTTACGAGCCTTCCCTCAATTCCAACATTTTATGTCCAGTATTAACCCTAAAATTATGGTTCTTCGTGTATGGGAGTAGAAAATAGTCTGTTTATACCCGTGGGAGACATCAGCATGCAGGCAGCGTGTTGGCAGGCACTGTGGGTAAAGAAAACTACAATGCAATAACGTGGCCGGTGTGTTCATACATGTGCAGGAGGGAACATAGCGGTGACAGCGTGAATGTGCGTGACCGACATGTGTCCAGACGCTGACGGCGGGGAATGGAGAAGATTGCCTGCTGGTTGGCGTCATTCAAAAGAGCTGACTGACTCATGCCGTACGCGAAGACTGACAGGTGAAGGTACCAATTTTGCCGCGAGTTTATGACGGGTGTCCAAACTTTGCCGCGAATCCCGCCTGATATCCGAAGGTGTTTTGTCGCCAATCATTCAGTCAGTCAGTCAGTAGAGAGCTCGTGAACCAACATAAACTTTTGGATGTTTATTGCATTTATTGAATCCTTAGTTTTGACGACAGTGAAGCGTTCGAACTCCCTCACAGGCGACACAAAGCTTTATTAAAGGCTTTTTTTGTACTTCTGAATACTGCCGATTGTTTTGGTTTTTGTCTCACGTTTATGCAATCACGCCGTATCTTGTTTATTAGATAAGAGGTCTCAGTCGTCGTAGACGGTTATTACGTTGATAGTAAACATATTAATCAATCGAGGACCAGAATAAGGCTCCCAGGTCTAATGCAGGCTCCCAGGATAATACAGGTAACAGATACGGTGAAACTATAATTATAATGTCCACGCCACGCACACTACTTAATCAGTGATACGTGTATAGCATAACAGTGTATTTCAACATTCTCGGAGACCGATGATAAGAAAATAATACATGTTTATTCGACGAGATCAAAGAATTAAAACTCGCTTAGATTTGGTAACACTTTAACCCCTTCAGACCCAGAACGTAATTTCCATTGTAATATGACTACCATTAGACGATTTTTAATGACTATAAGCAATATTTTATAGATATGACCTGTTTAGTATCCTTGTCCACTAGCAAATTTCGTATCGTAATTTTATGGCTAACAACAGAAGATTTTTTATAGCAAAGGAAAGATCTGGGCGTGAAGGGGTTAAGGCGGACAAAGAAAGGCAGACATCGGTGAAATATAAACTTTACGTAACAAGAACACCGACCTTACAACCGAGCTTTTTGTTACTTTTTTTTTTGCTCTTGGCCAGTCCTTTGTGATGTAAAAAAAAAAAATCCGGCCCCTGCTTCCTCCCTCCCCTCGGCGCCCCTCCCCCTCCCTGGCTAAAAGTGGTGGGTTTAACTTTGTTTTGTTTTATTCTTCTTTATTTATCTTTGTTTTCTTCTTCATTACAGTGACAGCGTCTCGCCTCGCAGTGAATTGCTTTTCACCGTCAACGTGAGTGTACACTGTTGACTTAATTCTTAAAGATTCTTCACTGTTTTCTTGCTTTTGTTTTTATCATTATTATTAATAATATTATCAGTAGTATATTAATGTTATTATTATTTATTATTATTATTATTATTATTATTATTATTGTAACCAGTTGTTGCAGTTTTTTATCATTATCATTAATATTAATCGTTGATATCAATTTTAATCATTTTCTGTACTATCATTATTATAAAGGCATTAGTATAAGCGTTAGTGTTACCTTGTTCACCAATTTTCGTTTGTGTCCATTCTTTTTTTTCTTTTTCTTTTTGTGTGTGTGTATGTATGTGTGTGTATGTGTGTGTGTGCTTTACTGCTGCATACGAGTGGAAAGATCAAACAAATAATTAACACGGGCAAATAGTTGGATTAATAACTGAATAGATAAAAGTGGGTCGATCATTATAGACACAGGCTAATACACCACAATGCGGTATTAGGCTCGGTAATGATGGAAAATAGTTGAATTGCGGAATCCAACTGTACATAATTTATATGTTATGACCCCATTTGTTTTTCTATAATCATAACAACAGTATTGACAATAAAAGTTATACATGTAGTATGAGTTGTGGTCGTGATAAATACATACCAGGAGAAGTAATGGTAGCACGAGTAGTAATATAACGTAGTAGTGGCGATATATGTAGTGGTAGCACTTAGTAGTACTAGTGCCAGACTAGTAGTAGTAGTGGTTCCAATAGTGCTAGTATTAATAGTAGTAGTGGTTACAATAGTGCTAGTAATAATAGTAATAGTAGTGGTTCCAATAGTGCTAGTAATAATAGAAGTAGTAATTACAATAGTGCTAGTAATAATAGTTGTAGTGGTTCCAATAGTGCTAGTAATATAATAGTAATAATTATAATAGTGCTGATAATAACAGTGCTGATAATAACAATGATAATGGTGATAATGATAATAGTAATAATGGTATCAACAATAATGATAATAATTATAATAATAACAATGATAAAAATAACAGTTTTTATAATTGAATGATAACAAATACATTACATAATATGCATGCAGTATATTCCATTAAATTTTTGAATGAGTGTGTAATAATATTGTTCTCATTGCCTGTTGAACGTGACACACACACACACACACACACGCACATGCACACGCACACGCACACGCACACGCACACGCACACGCACATACACACACACACACACACACACACACACACACACACACACACACACACACACACACACACACACACACACACACACACACACACACACACACACACACACACACACACACACCCACACACACACACACACACACACACACACACACACACACACACACACACACACACACACACACACACACACACACACACACACACACACACACACACACACACACACACACACACACACACACACACACACACACACACACACACACACACACACACACACACACACACACACACACACACACACACACACACACACACACACACACACACACACACACACACACACACACACACACACACACACACACACACACACACACACACGTATCTGATTTCACCACAAGCCTCATAATCAACGCGCCACAGCACAGGTCAGGTCATGGCATGTGCCTCCGTGACTCCCACAGGTAATTATGGCGCGGGGGAGTCAAACTGTTATATTACCTCCACAATGTTACCTGAATACGACCACTCCGGGATAGAATATAGACGCCCAGTGAACACACAATGGGGAATCAGTAGTGACCTAGCTCTTGTGTTCCCTGAGCCTACACACCATTTTTTACGTTAATACATGTTTATCATATAGACGCATTCTTCTCGTTATTCAGAATCTAATGTCATGCGGTTTACCGTGTATATATTTCACGTTAATCTGCTTTATTTATTTATTTTTTACTCTATTATTTTATTATTAATATATTGTATTTATATTATTTATTATTTTTAGGTTTTCTTTTTTCTTTGCTTTTCTTTATTCTGCTTTATTTTTTTATTAAACGTGAATCTGCTTTATTTTCCTCGTGGGTATTTTACTTATATTAGACTAACCTTCTACGTTGCCTGTTAACTTAACAATTTCAGTCATAATGTTGAATGTTATTAGTTATTTATGTTCGTGCAGCCTCGAGCTCTATCAGATTAACCTTTGCGTTCATTACCCGTGACGTCAGAGCGCGGACAGCCGGTGGTGACCTTTTGAGTGAAGTTTGGAAGACAATGAAGCAAAGGCGAAGTACCGGGCGACTCTGCGTGGTGTCAAGATCAAGATTCATGTAAACTAACCATACATAATACAAAGGACGTACGTATATAAGGGATGCAGGTGCTTATTGATATAATACGTAATAACTTTAAATCTATGCCAGAATTACAATCCTCATGTCTGTGTCACATTTACACCCACGTCGCCTCACGCTTCCATAGTTCCCATTTCGAAACCCGCTACGTCCCCAGATCCATCCAGCCACCACGCGTTTCCTACACTGCCGATACAATCCCCTACCACAGGGTGGTCCAACTACGGGCCTGCGGGCCACAAGTGGCCCGCGGGTCTATTTTTTGTGGTCCGCGAGCACTCATATTAATATATTCATTTACCCTATATAAAAGCATTAAAGTATCTGCGATTCCAATGTTACGTATATGCAATAATACTATGTTACTAGAATGACAACTTTTCCCGTGGGGATTCTGTCCTTTTTTGTGTTCAAAAAGACTGTAAAGAAAAGACCCCAGACTTTCCATTAGGTGGTAATAATATGACAAGTATTATTTATGTATTACTACAGAGTGAGTATTAATAAAGTCTTTGAAATATATTTTTCTTTATGTGGAGGCTCTGCCTAGGCCCTAGAAATTTTGTATCACTAAAAGTTCATGTAATTTAAAAAAATTAGTAAATGCCTTGTTTAATATATATATATATATATATATATTATATATATATATATATATATATATATATATATATATATATATATATATATATATTAATAAAAGCGAAAGTGTGTGTGTGTGTGTGCGTATGTCTGTGTGTGTGTGTGGTATAGGTTCCGCCCCCCGTGGCGGAATCCCATCATATATCACATTTTTGGAACCAGGTTGACCAGGGGAAGGTTTTAAGCTCATTTATGAGATGATCCGATCACTTTTTTTTTTCTTTTTTTTTAGCAGCCTATTAGCGATAATTGTGAAAAAAAGTGGGTTGCGAGAATTGAGGAAGCCTTGATGTAGGGTGATGGGTAATGGGTGAGTGAATGGGTGGGGTAATGGGTATGGGGTGATGGGTGAGTGAATGGGGGGGGGGTGATGGGTGATGGGTGAGGGAATAGATGGGGGGTGATGGGTAATGGGTGAGTGAATGGGTGTGTGGTGATGGGTAATGGGTGAGTGAATGGGTGTGTGGTGATGGGTAATGGGTGAGTGAATGGGTGGGGGGTGATGGGTAATGGGTGAGTGAATGGGTTGGGGGTGATGTGAATGGGTTGGCGTTAATACATACATTTCTACATCCATGATTTCAGGAAAGTTAGAAGGGGCTATCTGGAGAGTGTGTTTGGTGGGCCGAAGGCCCACCAAACACAGGTGGTGGGCCGAAGGCCCACCAATAGTCCTCCGCAGGAGCTAGCCAAAAAGTCCGCCCGGAGGGCGGCTTTGCGGCTAGTATATATATATATATATATATATATATATATATATATATATATTCTTCTATAATAATATAAGCGAAAGTGTGTCTGTCTGTCTGTCTGTCTGTGTGTGTGTGTGTGTGTGTGTGGTATAGGTTCCGCCCCCCGTGGCGCAATCACCTCATATGGCACATTTTTGGAACCGGGTTGACCAGGGGAAGGTCATAAGCCCACTTATGAGATGATTCGATCACTTTTTTTCTTTTTTTTCTTTTTAGCAGCCTATTCGCGATAATTGTGAAAAAAAAAAGTGGGTTGCGAGAATTGAGGAAACCTTGATGTAGGGTGATGGGTAATGGGTGAGTGAATGGGTGGGGTGATGGGTAATGGGTGTGGGGTGATGGGTGAGTGAATGGGTGGGGGGTGATGGGTTGGGGGTGATGGGTGATGGGTGAGGGAATAGATGGGGGGTGATGGGTAATGGTAAATATAAGCGAAAGTGTGTCTGTCTGTCTGTCTGTGTGTGTGTGTGTGTGTGTGTGTGTGTGTGTGTGTGTGTCTGGTATAGGTTCCGCCCCCGTGGCGCAATCACCTCATATGGCACATTTTGGGAACCGGGTTGACCAGGGGAAGGTTTTAAGCCCAATTATGAGATGATGCGATCACTTTTTTGTCTTCTGGGCGTGTAGCAGCCTATTAGCGATAATTGTGAAAAAAAAGTGGGTTGCGAGAATTGAGGAAACCTTGATGTAGGGTGATGGGTATTGGGTGAGTGAATGGGTGGGTGATGGGTAATGGGTGTGGGGTGATGGGTGAGTGAATGGGTGGGGGTGATGGGTTGGGGGTGATGGGTGAGGGAATAGATGGGGGGTGATGGGTAATGGTAAATATAAGCGAAAGTGTGTCTGTCTGTCTGTCTGTCTTTGTGTGTGTGTGTGTGTGTGTGTGTGTGTGTGTCTGGTATAGGTTCCGCCCCCCGTGGCGCAATCACCTCATATGGCACATTTTTGGAACCGGGTTGACCAGGGGAAGGTTTTAAGCCCAATTATGAGATGATCCGATCACTTTTTTTTTTTAGCAGCCTATTAGCGATAATTGTGAAAAAAAAGTGGGTTGCGAGAATTGAGGAAACCTTGATGTAGGGTAATGGGTGAGTGAATGGATGGAGTGATGGGTGATGGGTGAGTGAATGGGTGGGGGGTGATGGGTTGGGGGTGATGGGTGATGGGTGAGGGAATAGGTGAGGGGTGATGGGTAATGGGTGAGTGAATGGGTGTGTGGTGATGGGTAATGGGTGAGTGAATGGGTGGGGGGTGATGGGTAATGGGTGAGTGAATGGGTGGGGGGTGATGGGTAATGGGGAGTGAATGGGGGGGGGGTAATACATACATTTCTACATCCATGATTTCAGGAAAGTTAGAAGGGGCTATCTGGAGAGTCCGTGTTTGGTGGGCCGAAGGCCCACCAAACACAGGTGGTGGGCCGAAGGCCCACCACCAATAGCCCTCCGCAGGAGCTAGCCAAAAAGTCCGCCCGGAGGGCGGCTTTGCGGCTAGTATATTAATAAAAGCGAAAGTGTGTGTCTGTGTGTGTGTGTGTGTGGTATAGGTTCCGCCCCCGTGGCGCAAACACCTCATATGGCACATTTTTGGAATCGGGTTGACCAGGGGAAGGTCATAAGCCCACTTATGAGATGATCCGATCACTTTTTTTTCTTTTCTTATTTTTAGCAGCCTATTAGCGAGAATTGTGAAAACAAAAGTAGGTTGCGAGAATTGAGGAAGCCTTGATGTAGGGTGATGGGTAATGGGTGAGTGAATGGGTGGGTGATGGGTAATGGGTGTGGGGTGATGGTGAGTGAATGGGTGGGGGGTGATGGGTTGGGGGTGATGGGTGATGGGTGAGGGAATAGGTGGGGGGTGATGGGTAATGGGTGAGTGAATGGGTGGGGTGATGGGTAATGGGTGTGGGGTGATGGGTGAGTGAATGGGTGGGGGGTGATGGGTTGGGGGGGATGGGTGATGGGTGAGGGAATAGGTGGGGGGTGATGGGTAATCTATAATAATATAAGTAAAAGTGTGTCTCTCTGTCTGTCTTGTCTGTCTGTGTGTGTGTGTGTGTGTGTGTGTGTGTGTGTCTGGTATAGGTTCCGCCCCCCGTGGCGCAATCAACTCATATGGCACATTTTTGGAACCGGGTTGACCAGGGGAAGGTTTTAAGCCCAATTATGAGATGATCCGATCATTTTTTTTTTTTTTTTTTTTAGCAGCCTATTAGCGATAATTGTGAAGAAAAAAAAGTGGGTTGCGAGAATTGAGAAACCTTGATGTAGGGTGATGGGTAATGGGTGAGTGAATGGGTGGGGTGATGGGTAATGGGTGTGGGGTGATGGGTGAGTGAATGGGTGGGGGGTGATGGGTTGGGGGTGTTTGGGTGAGGGAATAGGTGGGGGGTGATGGGTAATCTATAATAATATAAGCGAAAATGTGTGTCTGTCTGTGTGTGTGTGTGGTATAGGTTCCGCCCCCCGTGGCGCAAACACCTCGTATGGCACATTTTTGGAATCAGGTTGACCAGGGGAAGGTCTAAAGCCCATTTATGAGATGATCCGATCACTTTTTTTCTTTTTTTTTTTAGCAGCCTATTAGCGAGAATTGTGAAAACAAAAGTGGGTTGCGAGAATTGAGGAAGCCTTGATGTAGGGTGATGGGTAATGGGTGGGTGAATGGGTGGGGTAATGGGTGTGGGGTGATGGGTGAGTGAATGGGTGGGGGGTGATGGGTTGGGGTTGATGGGTGATGGGTGAGGGAATAGGTGGGGGGTGATGGGTAATGGGTGAGTGAATGGGTGTGTGGTGATGGGTAATGGGTGAGTGAATGGGTGGGGGGTGATGGGTAATGGGTGAGTGAATGGGTGGGGGGTGATGGGTAATGGGTGAGTGAATGGGTGGGGGGTGATGGGTAATGGGTGAGTGATGGGTGGGGGGAATACATACATTTCTACATCCATGATTTCAGGAAAGTTAGAAGGGGCTATCTGGAGAGTCCATGTTTGGTGGGCAGAAGGCCCCCCACAGGTGGTGGGCCGAAGGCCCACCAATAGCCCTCCGCAGGAGCTAGCCAAAAAGTCCGCCCGGAGGGCGGCTTTGCGGCTAGTATCTATAATAATATAAGCGAAAGTGTGTCTGTCTGTCTGTCTGTGTCTGTCTGTCTGTCTGTCTGTTTTGTGTGTGTGTGTGGTATAGGTTCCGCCCCCGTGGCGCAATCACCTCATATGGCACATTTTTTGGAACCGGGTTGACCAGGGAAGGTCATAAGCCCACTTATGAGATGATTCGATCACTTTTTTTTTTTTTCTTTTTTTTTAGCAGCCTATTAGCGATAATTGTGAAAAAAAAAAGTGGGTTGCGAGAATTGAGGAAACCTTGATGTAGGGTGATGGGTAATGGGTGAGTGAATGGGTGGGGTGATGGGTAATGGGTTGTGGGGTGATGGGTGAGTGAATGGGTGGGGGGTGATGGGTTGGGGTGATGGGTGTTGGGCGAGGGAATAGGTAGGGGTAATGGGTAATGGTAAATATAAGCGAAAGTGTGTCTGTCTGTCTGTCTGTGTGTGTGTGTGTGTGTGTGTGTGTCTGGTATAGGTTCCGCCCCCCGTGGCGCAATCACCTCATATGGCACATTTTTGGAACCGGGTTGACCAGGGGAAGGTTTAAGCCCAATTATGAGATGATCCGATCACTTTTTTTTTTCTCTTTTTTTTAGCAGCCTATTAGCGATAATTGTGAGAAAAAAAAGTGGGTTGCGAGAATTGAGGAAACCTTGATGTAGGGTGATGGGTAATGGTGAGTGAATGGGTGGGGTGATGGGTAATGGGTGTGGGGTGTTTGGGTGAGTGAATGGGTGGGGGTGATGGGTTGGGGGTGATGGTGATGGGTGAGGGAATAGGTGGGGGGTGATGGGTAATGGTAAATATAAGCGAAAGTGTGTCTGTCTGTCTGTCTGTCTGTCTGTGAGTGTGTGTGTGTGTGTGTGTGTCTGGTATAGGTTCCGCCCCCGTGGCGCAATCACCTCATATGGCACATTTTTGGAACTGGGTTGACCAGGGGAAGGTCATAAGCCCAATTATGAGATGATTCGATCACTTTTTTTTTTTTTTTTTTTTTTTTTTTTTTTTTTTTTTTTTTAGCAGCCTATTAGCGATATTGTGAAAAAAAGTGGGTTGCGAGAATTGAGGAAAGTATGTAGTGTGTAGGGTGATGGGTAATGGATTGAGGATGTAGGGTGATGGGTAATGGGTGAGTGAATGGGTGGGTGATGGGTAATGGGTGTGGGTGATGGGTGAGTGAATGGGTGGGGGGTGATGGGTTGGGGGTGATGGGTGAGGGAATAGGTGGGGGTGATGGGTAATGGTGTGAGTGAATGGGTGTGTGGTGATGGGTAATGGGTGAGTGAATGGGTGGGGGGTGATGGGTAATGGGTGAGTGAATGGGTGGGGGGTGATGGGTAATGGGTGAGTGAATGGGTGGGGGGAATACATACATTTCTACATTCATGATTTCAGGAAAGTTAGAAGGGGCTATCTGGAGAGTCCGTGTTTGGTGGGCCGAAGGCCCACCACCAATAGCCCTCCGCAGGAGCTAGCCAAAAAGTCCGCCCGGAGGGCGGCTTTGCGGCTAGTATATATATATATTAATGGCCCTCAACGTATAACTTTAGTCCCAAAGTGGCCCATGGCGTGGAAGAAGTTGGACCACCCTGCCTTACCACATCCCTCCAGGCTCCCCACCACACCACATTCCCTCCATTCCCACCCCTACATCCTCTCCTCGCCACACACAATCCTTAACCTTCAGGAGGCCTCCTGAGTCCCTACACCACCGATGTCTCACCCTCTCACCCTCCACTAAAACTCCCTCTATTCTGTTCCCTACGCTCCCCTCCCATATTCCTACATTCCCAGCATTCCCACGCCTATGTAGCTCCCATCACATGTCTCACCCACACACACGCGGCGTCAACTATGCACGAGCGGGACCTTTCACTCAATCTCTGCCAAAACTACGCGAGACCTTTCAACAACTCTTCTGACGTCTGCCGTTCTCCTCTCAGCGTGTTTGTCTGTCTGTCTGTCTGGCTGGCTGTCTGTCTGGCTGGCTGTCTGTCTGGCTGGCTGTCTGTGTCTGGTTGTCTGGCTGGCTGGCTGTCTGTCTGTCTAGCTGGCTGTGTCTGGCTGTCTATCGTTCTGTCTGTCGGGCTGTCTGTCGGGCTGTCTATCTGGCTGTATCTTTGTCTTTCTGTCTCACTGTCTTTCTGTCTGTTTCACTTTCCCTTCCTCCTCCTTTTCTCGTTCCCTCCCAGGAGAGCATATGAATGGTTACATAATCTTTGGAGGATGTTGCTTCACCCTATAGGAACCCTCTTCATCGCCTCTATCCTTCGTTAATTTCCTCTAAGGAGAAGACACACTCGACTTCCTTCTCCAGCTCGTGATGAATTAGTAATAGTAGAGGCTAAGGGTCGTAGGGTCCCGTTGCCTCTTTTAAGTCACCCAGTTCCAGTTCTTGTTTAGTCATCCCCTTCTCCGTCCTCTCATAGTCGTGTGTTATTCTGCGTCTTAACTTGGCATCTCGAGTGGAATTGAAGATGTCGATTCAGAAAAATTAATCCTTTGAGCACTATGCTTACGTTGGATCGCTAGTTCATGGGGGAGAGCGGTCTCTCTTGCTCTCGCTCTCGCTCTCTTTCTCTCTCGCTCGCTCGCTCTCGCAACTTTAAAGAAGATGAGAGAAAGTGAGAAGCCTGGGTGGATGGCGGCCTTGGCAATAAAAGAAGAGGGAGGGAGGGAGGGAGGGAGGGAGGGAGAGCAATTCCTTGATTATAATTTATCAGTCATCGGTTCAAGTCAGGCCGAGGATTGAGTAATGGCGTGCCGGGGCTGACGTGAAGGCCTATTTGTTACGCGTCCATTTGGTGTATATGCCATGGAAGCGCCGCTGTGTTATCCTCGTGTCATGGGAAGGATTGAAAGCTGCCCTGTTGGTCCGTCCATCTGCCATCACTCTTAATTGGCCCAAGACGTATTCCATGATTGGTTTCCTTGCGTCTGGCGTTCAGGTGGTGCTCTGTCATGCTGTCACACAGGGCCGTTTCTTACTATATACGAACTATGCGGTTGCATTGGGTCCCCGAAGCCACCAAGGGACCCCCAAGCTCCCATTATTTGTCTCTTTTTTTTATAATATAGTCGCTTTTCTTCTTAAAGTGCACCAGATTGATGTATTTAAATATTCAAGGCGTGCTCCCGGACCGCCTTAGAGGGCTTGGAATCCCCCCACCATAGCTTTACACAATAAGGCCTCCAAATAGGGAAACGTGGGTTGAAACGAAGGGAAAGTTATTAGTATTTCGCATAAGCCCCCAAAAGGCTAGAAACGGCACTGCTGTCACACCCGTTTCAGCCGTCACTTTCCTCCCCTCACCCCGTAAATAAGTCATGGGAGGCTCCCAGATGACTATTCCATGAGGTGTGTTTATTATGGAAGGCGCTTTGGGATCGATCACTCGTGCTACGTGGTCAGTTTATTTTCCTTGCTGTTGTTATTGTTGTTGTGAATCATCAGCTTTAGGCGAACTATTTTTGTTGTTTCCATCACGTTAGTAGTGGTTTTATCGATTCCAGTGATAATCAAATAATGGTGTGTGTATGTGCGCTAGTGTGTGCGCTTGTGCGTGCGTATGTGTGTGCGTATGTATGTGACTGTGTGTGGTGTGTTATTCACCCATGGTCTTGTCCACGCGAGCTGGCTCGCGAGCTTGGAGCTCATTATTACCGATATTTGGGCAATGCTGGTAACTCACACACCCCCATCACCTTGCTCAAGGGGGACAGTAACCGCCCGAATTTGTCAGTGAAAAATCCCCGTGAGCAGTGAGGATTCGAACCGGCTACCACAGAATGACAGGCCAGCACGCTATCAATTGGACCATTAGGACAGTATACTGTGTGTGTGTGTGTGTGTGTGTATTTGTGCTAGTGTGTATATGTGTGTGTGTGTGTGTGTGTGTGTGTGTGTGGTGTGTGTGTGCGCATGTATGTGCATGTATGTGTGTGCGTGTGTGTGCCAGCCAGGTCACGGGGATGGATGTCAGTCGTGCCGGGAATGGAGAAGAGCCTCGCCACCTTCCCCTCGCTCGATGCATTCCACAAAAACCACAATACACTTTTTGTCTTCTTTTATAGTTCTTTTTCTTTGTGTGGGTTTTTTTTTCTTTCTTTTGTCTGAAAAAAAGAAATATAAATAAATAGATAGATAGATATAATTTTCCGTTTTCTTTACTTTTCATATTTCTTTTTCAATTAATTCACTCTTATTAATTTAGCTTCTACTTTGTTTAGATTAGTGTTCAGATATCAGTAACCTTTAACACACACACACAAACACACATGCCCTTTTTACCCATGAAACAATGGTACATTTCTTTAATAACAAATATTGGCCGTGCTACTTTTCATTACGGGAAGAATGAATTGATGACCAGCTGGGGCAGGAGCGACGGAGGGCGGTGGCGGGAGGGTGTGAGGGTGCGCCACAGAGTTTAAAGACCCACAGACACAGAATTAAAGACTAACTGTGTGTCTGTGTGTCTATAACTCTGTGTCTGTAACTGTGTCGGGTCGCACAAAGACTCATTAAAGTTCACCCAAGCGAGAGAATAAAAAGTATTTCAATCGTAATTTACATTCATAGTACTTTCAAAATTAACCTCATTATTTTGGGATGTTAAATAATTGCACAGGACAGAGATAAAACGTTCTTTCTTCTCCCGTTTTTACCACTGGATTGTGTGACTTTTATTTCATTTCTTTTGTTCTTTCCTTCCTATGACTTAATTTCTTTTAACGAGTGGACTGGCGGTCAGGAACTAATATGGTTGTGTATACTCTTCTCGTTTATTCTCCTTTTTCATTTTGGAATAGTCTCTCTCTCTCTCTCTCTCTCTCTCTCTCTCTCGCTCTCTCGCTCTCTCTCCTCTCTCGCTCTCTCCTCTCTCTTCTCTGCTCTGTCTCCTCGTCTCTTCTCTGCTCTCGTCCTCTCTGCTCTTCTCTTCTCTCTCTCTTCTCTGCTCTTCTTCTCTCGTCTCTCTCTGTCTCTGTCTCTGTCTCCTCTCTCTCTCTCCTTCTCTCTCTCTTCTCTCTCTCTGTCTCTCTCTCTCTCTCTCTCTCTCTCTCTCTCTCTCTCTCTCTCTCCTCTCTCTCTCTCTCTCTCTCTCTCTCTCTCTCTCTCTTCTCTTCTCTGTCTCTCTCTCGTCTCTTCTCTCTCTCTCTCTCTGCTCTCTGTCTCTTCTCTTCTCTCCTCTTCTCTCGTCTCTCTTCTCTCTCTCTCTCTCTGTCTCTCTCTCTCTCTCTCTCTCTCTCTTCTCTCTTCCTCTCTTCTTTTTTCCGTTTCAATTTTTCACCTTTTGATTTGATATTGAAGAAAAAGAAAAGAAAAAATGGATATTGTAGAGTAGCTCAGTGGTCAGGAAATAGTTTTTGATTGAGCAAATGTTTTAGTTTTCGATATTTTTATTTATCTA
>JACEEZ010002266.1:105000-120000 GCA_016584305.1 Chionoecetes opilio
GCACGCACGCACGCACGCACGCACGCACGCACGCACGCACGCACCACACACACACACCACACACAACACACACACACACACACACACACACACACACACACACACACACACACACACACACACACACACACACACACACACACACACACACACACACACACACACACACACACACACACACCAGAAAAGTACGCTTTTTTACATACATAGTTAGCTCATAAGACAATACACATTATAAAACCCTCATTATACCACTTATATTATACATTATACATTAAAACCACATTATACACCCTCTTTCCGATTCCCTCCTTTCTCTTTCTTCCTCATTATCATCCTCTTTCCTATCTCTTGCTTCTCACTTTGCTCATTAACCCTTCGTCTCTGCTCCTTTTCTCTCTTACCCGCCATCCTTCCCTCTAGTTCCTCGCCTCCTCTCTTTTATCCATTATCCTACCTCCCTCTGCTCCCGTCTCGTTTCTCTTTCTCCTTTCCTTTTCTCTGTCCCTCTTACTCTTCGCTCTCTCTCTACCCTTCTTCCTTTGGATCCCACATTTATTCCTTTTTCCTTCCTCTCCCTCATTCTATTTTAGACATTCTTCCTCCCTACTTCCTTTCCTTCATTCTCCGTCTCTCTTTTCTTCCCTTTCTGTCACGTAATTTCTCCCATCCCTCTCTACCTTTCTCTTATGTCTTCTCTGTTTCTCCTCTTTACTGTTTCTCTTCTAGTTTCTTTTCTGTTTCTCCTCGCTACTGTTTATCTTCTTTGTTCCGCATTTCCTCCCGTAAGCAATAGCTATAAAATAACATAGTAACTGTCCTTAAAAATACACTTCAAATAGAATTCATTAACAAGAAGTATTGACCCTTCTTCAATAGCCCTTCTTCTTCCTTCCTTCCTAAAACACCAAAGCCTTCCCTAACATCCACAAATTCCACTTCCATTGAGGGTGAAATTGCGCTATGTTGACCACTCCGGAAACCACCAACTCCCTCTGGCGTCGAAAATCGGAAATTAAAGTTACTCGGGAAATGAAAACAAGAAAGTGAAGATAAGTAGGAATTGCAGGAAGCGTGGCAAGAGGGAGTGCGGAAGAGAGTGGGGAAGAGAGAGTGGGGTGAAGAGAGAGTGGGGAAGAGAGAGTGGGGAAGAGAGAGTGGGGAAGAGAGAGTGGGGAAGAGAGAGTGGGGAAGAGAGAGTGGGGGGGGAAAAGATGAAGAGAGTGGGAAGAGAGTGGGGAAGAGAGAGTGGGGAAGAGAGAGTGGGGAAGAGAGAGTAGGGGAAGAGAGAGTGGGGAAGAGAGAGTGGGGAAGAGAGAGTGGGGAAGAGAGAGTGGGGAAGAGAGAGTGGGAA
Organism: Chionoecetes opilio; assembly: GCA_016584305.1. Classification (NCBI taxonomy): domain Eukaryota; kingdom Metazoa; phylum Arthropoda; class Malacostraca; order Decapoda; family Majidae; genus Chionoecetes; species Chionoecetes opilio. Next base: position 106,355 of record JACEEZ010002266.1, read on the forward strand.
GAGAGAGTGGGGAAGAGAGAGTGGGGAAGAGAGTGGGGAGGTAGAGGGAGAGTGGGGAAGAGGAGAGTGGGGAAGAGAGAGTGGGGAAGAGAGAGTGGGGAGAGGAAGAGAGTGGGGAAAGATGGGAAGAGGTGGGGAAGAGAGAGTGGGGAAGAGAGAGTGGGGGGAAGAGAGAGAGTGGGGAAGAGAGAGGGGGGAAGATGGGAGAGTGGGGAAGAGAGAGTGGGGAGAGAATGGAGAGAGTGGGGAAGAGAGAGTGGGGAAGAGAGAGTGGGGAGAGAGAGTGGGGAAGAGAGAGTGGGGAAGAGAGAGTGGGGAAGAGAGAGTGGGGAAGAAGAGAAAGAGTGGGGAAGAGAGAGTGGGGAAGAGAGGTGAAGAGGGTGGAAGAGAGAGTGGGGTGAAGAGAGAGTGGGGGTGAAGAGAGAGTGGGGGAAGAGAGAGTGGGGTGAAGAGAGAGTGGGGGGTGGAAGAGAGAGGGGGTGAAGAGAGGTGAGAGGGGTGAAGAGAGAGGGGGTGAAGAGAGAGTGGGGTGAAGAGAGAGTGGGGTGAAGAGAGAGTGGGGTGAAGAGAGAGTGGGGTGAAGAGAGAGTGGGGTGAAGAGAGAGTGGGGTGAAGAGAGAGTGGGGTGAAGAGAGAGTGGGGTGAAGAGAGAGTGGGGTGAAGAGAGAGTGGGGTGAAGAGAGAGTGGGGTGAAGAGAGAGTGGGGTGAAGAGAGAGTGGGGTGAAGAGAGAGTGGGGTGAAGAGAGAGTGGGGTGAAGAGAGAGTGGGTGAAGAGAGAGTGGGGTGAAGAGAGAGTGGGGTGAAGAGAGAGTGGGGTGAAGAGAGGTGGGGTGAAGAGAGAGGGGTGAAGAGAGAGTGGGAAAGAGTGGGAAAGAGAGAGGTGGAAGAGAGAGTGGGAAGAGAGAGAGAGGGGTGAAGAGAGGGGGTGAAGAGAGAGAGAGAGGGTGAAGAGAGAGGGGTGAAGAGTAAGAGGGGAAGAGTGGTAAAGAGAGTAGGAAAAGAGAGTGGGGAAAAAGGGGAAAATAGCGTTGAGGAGAGGGGTGAGGGGAGGGAAGAGGAAGTGGTGGGGCAATGAAGGGGGGGGGGAGGGGAGGGAAGGAGCAATTAATAGTTTGATTCGATTGCGATTCAGATAAGTGGAAGAAAAATACTAATAATTTAATATATAAATTCATTCTCGGCTTGGGAATTTAATATGATTGCGGCATTTTTCTTGGTAACTAAAGAGAGAGAGAGAGAGAGAGAGAGAGAGAGAGAGAGAGAGAGAGAGAGAGAGAGAGAGAGAGAGAGAGAGAGAGAGAGAGAGAGAGAGAGAGAGAGAGAGAGAGAGAGAGAGAGAGAGAGTACAAGAGAGAGAGAGAGTACAAGAGAGAGAGAGAGTACAAGAGAGAGAGAGAGTACAAGAGAGAGAGAGTAAAACCCTTCTCTCACAATATCTTGGTCGTAACTGAGCTATAGTAATTATCCTGGGCCTCTAAATTTGGCATCACAAGACAAGCGACTGCGCAGATTGTCTCATCACCACTCCCCCCTGCACGCACGCACGCACGCACGCACGCACGCACGCACGCACGCACGCACGCACGCACGCACGCACGCACGCACGCTGATGAATACAACTCTTAAACGGATTGAACAAATTTCCATCCTCATCAGTACACGTTTAGACTAAATTTTATACCCTTGATTTGTTCCCTCGTCCACATACGTAGGAACAACGAGCCGCGGCAGGACACGGGAAGGGCACGAGCGCGAAAAGAAAATAATAAAGAATTATATACAGCAGGTGACACGTAATGCTTAGCGTGTCATACGGTAGCCAGACATATCACACCCACTTTATTTAGGGTCATTATACGCCACACATACACACCACACACACACACACACACACACACACACACACACACACACACCACACACACACACACACACACACACACACACACACACACAACACACACACACACACACACACACACACAGTATTACAGTAATAGTAAGAATTGTTTAACACCGACCAGTGCTTATTTGTAGTCAAGAACAGAAACTTACACCAAAGAACAAAGTGGTAAAAAAAACGTAATTTCCTGCGAAAATATAATATGTACATTAAAAAGACGCGTGGTAAGTATAGGCTTTTCCTGTACGTAATGAAATACAGAGGTTGAGCCGGGGAAGTAGTAATATAATGAGCAGTGTTGCCAGATTGGAGTGTCAAGGTCATATAAGGTCATAGCGCTACTCTATACTCAACGGGTCGATACAACACTACAATACTGGAATATAATAATGCGATAGCCGCGCCTCGCCTTAGGACACTCTTTCTCATAATCTATTTTTTTCTTGCTCATAAAACTGTAAATACTTTAATGGGTAGCGACGCGTTTAACATTTATCAAACGTGGATTTTTTGCAATTTTTATAGTTATTTTTATTATTGCACACTTATAGCAATAAACATATAATGAATAATGTATATAAATGCCTCTAGAGATATTAAAAGCCTAAAGGTATGGCGGTGTGTTGTCCCCAAATTTTATGAAATCGTATTTGTTGCAGAATTTTGTTTCTTGCTTAAATTTCCTTCCTCATTTTGTGGTAGAAATGGTGTGATTGTTATTGCATCGTCTCCTCATCCAAAGAAATAGTAGTAGTAGTGGTAGTAATGGTAGTACTAGTACTTGTAGTAGTCGTAGCGTCAGGTGGGATGGGCCCCAAGGCCAAGTGCTTCTATTCAAGACTAGCAGATATAATGGCAGAAAAGAAGCACCAGCCAAGGAGCCACGTTGTCGCCTGGATGAGATGCCGTCTCTCCTTCTCCCTGCTCAGGTCTGCCCTCCTATGTCTCAGGGACACTAGATATTCCGCCCCCACAACCATCGATTTAGCTGGCCTGAACTACCAGGCCACTGTAGTGGAGAGCGGCATATTAGTGTAGGTGACGGAGAGAGAGGCGAGCAATTAATAGATAAGTAGTAGTAGTTTATGGTTGGATGCCACAGTCAGTAGCGACCTGAGTTGGGGCTACTAGCCTCCAATTAGTGGATCCCGCATATATTGCATAAATAAACAAGTGGTGGTATCATTTAGTAGTAGTAGTCGTAGTCGTAGTAGTCTTAGTAGCAGTAAGTTGTAGTCTTAATAATAGTTGTTGTAGTAGTGGTATTAGCAATAATAATAGCAGTAGTAGTAGTAGTAGTCATAGTAGCAGTAAGTAGTAGCTTAAATAATAGTTGTAGTAGTGGTATTATCAATAAGAATAGTGGTAGCAGTAGCAGCAGTATAGTTTGTTTTTATTATTGTTACTATTTCTGCTCATAGGTTACAGAAACAACAACAGTAAACAGAAAACTAATTAGTGGCTGCCACAAATGCAAAGAATTAGATCGAGATTTTCTTCATGAATATTTCTGCAATCTTTATTTATTTATATATTGAAATGCCTCGTTGTTGTTGTTATAGGAAAGTCAACTCGATCCCCTTGCTTTGTTTTTTTAATCATATAGTTTTTATTCATGCATTCAGATGTAATCTATTAATATATTTACCAAAACTGGACTGGAAAATTGTGAAAGTTAAGGGGGTAAGGTAAGGTTAGGTAAAATTTCTGTAGTTTGAAATATCATAGTTGTAAATAAGAGGAAGGAATCAGGAAGCGAGAAATATAGCGTGAGTAAGTCAAGAATAAAAATCGGTGGGACAAACAGACACAGACACACGAGGGGAAGTGTCAGCCGTCAGAAAGAAGAGGCCAACATTTTACCGCTACGTTATTGGGCCAACAAATAGCGCTGTTGACAGAGCCTCGCTACTCCCCCTTTGCTTTCCTCTTCCCTTGACCCCTTTTCTCCCCTTGCTTCCCCCTTCCCTTGGCCCCTCCCCTTGTTCTCCCCCTTCCCTTGGCCCCTCCCCTTGCTTTTCCCCTTCCCATGGCCCCTCCCCTTGTTCTCCCCCTTCCCATGGCCCCTCCCCTTGCTTCCCCCTTCCCCTGGCCCCTCCCCTTGCTTCCCCTTCCCTTGGCCCTCCCTTGTTCCCCTTCCCTTGGCCCCTCCCTTGTTCTCCCCTTTCCCATGGCCCTCCCTGTCCCCTCCCCTTGCTTCCCCCTTCCCTTAACCCCTCCCTTGTCCCCTCTTCCCCTTGCTTCCCCTTCCCTTGGCCCCTCCCCTTGTTCTCCCCTTTCCCTTGGCCCTCCCCTTGTTCCCCTTTCCATGGCCCCTCCCCTTGATCTCCCCTTTCCCATGGCCCCTCCCCTTGCTCTCCCTCCATGGCCCTCCCCTTGCTTCCCCTCCCTTTTCCCCTCTCGTCACAGATCCGCAGATTTTCATACTTTAAAAACACCATTTGTTTGGCTTCACAAGAATACGTACATGTGATGCGTGTTCCTGGGGAAAAAATATATGAATGAATAAGAGAATGGAACATATTTGAGCATATAGATAGATGTAATAGGTAGGTAGGCTTTTGTTATTGTGTATTTTCGTCAATGTTAAAGTTACGAGAAATCCCAAAATTCCAGTAAAATACGAAGCATTGGCAGACTGCAGAGACAAATTGTTAAATATATATATACAAGTTTTCTATGTATCTGTATTTTTAGCCGAACCTTTTTTTTTATTAACCAAACTCCAAAGCACATTTCAGAATGGTATCGATTTCCAAGAATCATGACGTGAATATTGGGAGGACAAGTTTCAACAACTATCTTTCACATGAATTTCTGGTCCATTCCTTGTATTGGAAAGAGGGCGAATAGTAGTAGTAGTAGTAGTAGTAGTAGTAGTAGTAGTAGTAGGCCTAATAGTAGTAGTGGTAGTGGTGGTGGTAGTAATAGTAGTGGTGGTGGTGGTAGTAATAGTAGTGGTGGTAGTGGTAGTGGCAGTAGTGGTGGTGGTAGTAATAGTAGTAGTAGTGGTGGTGGTGGTAGTTTGTTGGCCTACTAGAACTAAATTGGCCTATCCCTCTGTTTTTATTTTATTCTCTTATTGTCTTATTTATAGGGACTGGCAACTAAGCGGGCTTTGTGTTACCCATTTTTATTGTGCCCTTGGCCAGTTCCTTGTGATGTAAAAAAAAAAAAAAAGTAGTAGTGGTGGTGGTGGTAGAAGTAATAGTAGTAGTAGTGGTGGTGGTGGTAGAAGTAATAGTAGTAGTAGTGGTGGTGGTGGTAGAAGTAATAGTAGTAGTAGTGGTGGTGGTGGTAGAAGTAATAGTAGTAGTAGTAGTAGTGGTGGTGGTGGTAGAAGTAATAGTAGTAGTAGTGGTGGTGGTGGTAGAAGTAATAGTAGTAGTAGTAGTAGTAGTAGTAGCGGTGGTGGTAGAAGTAATAGTAGTAGTAGTGGTGGTGGTGGTAGAAGTAATAGTAGTAGTAGTAGTGGTGGTGGTGGTGGTGGTGGTGGTGGTAGAAGTAGTAGTAGTGGTGGTGGTGGTGGTAGAAGTAATAGTAGTAGTAGTGGTGGTGGTGGTAGAAGTAATAGTAGTAGTAGTAGTAGTAGTAGTGGTGGTGGTAGAAGCAATAGTAGTAGTAGTAGTAGTAGTGGTGGTGGTGGTAGAAGCAATAGTAGTAGTAGTGGTGGTGGTGGTAGAAGTAATAATAGTAGTAGTAGTAGTAGTAGTAGTAGTAGTAGTAGTAGTAGTAGTAGTAGTAGTAGTGGTGGTGGTGGTAGAAGTAATAGTAGTAGTAGTGGTGGTGGTGGTAGAAGTAGTAGTAGTAGTAGTAGTTAGTAGTAGTGGTGGTGGTGTAGAAGTAGTAGTAGTGGTGGTGGTGGTAGAAGTAATAGTAGTAGTAGTAGTGGTGGTGGTGGTAGAAGTAATAGTAGTAGTAGTGGTGGTGGTGGTAGAAGTAATAGTAGTAGTAGTAGTAGTAGTAGTAATAGTAGTGGTGGTGGTGGTGGTAGAAGTAGTAGTAGTAGTAGTAGTAGTAGTAGTAGTAGTAGTAGTAGTGGTGGTAGAAGTAATAGTAGTAGTGGTGGTGGTGGTGGTAGAAGTAATAGTAGTAGTAGTAGTAGTAGTAGTGGTGGAGGTGGTGGTAGAAGTAATAGTAGTAGTAGTAGTGGTGTGGTGGTGGTGGTGGTGGTGGTGTGGTGGTGTGGTAGAAGTAGTAGTAGTGGTGGTGGTGGTAGAAGTAATAGTAGTAGTAGTAGTAGTAGTAGTAGTAGTGGTGAAGGTGGTGGTAGAAGTAATAGTAGTAGTAGTGGTGGTGGTGGAAGAAGTAATAGTAGTAGTAGTAGTAGTAGTAGTAGTAGTGGTGGTGGTGGTGTAGAAGTAATAGTAGTAGTAGTGGTGGTGGTGGTAGAAGTAATAGTATGTAGTAGTAGTAGTAGTAGTAGTAGTAGTGTGTGGGTGGTGGTAAGGTGGGTGTGGATGTGTAGTTAGTGTGGTGGTGTGGTGGTGTAGTAGGGGAGATAGTAGTAGTAGTAGTATAGTAGTGGTGGTGGGTGGTTGTAGTAGTAGTGGTGGTGGTAGTAGAAGTAATAGTAGTAGTAGTAGTAGTAGTGTAGTGTAGTGGTGAGGTGGTAGAAGTAATAGTAATAGTAGTAGTGGTGGTGTGGTGGTAGAAGTAATAGTAGTAGTAGTAGTAGTAGTAGTAGTAGTAGTAGTAGTATAGTAGTAGTAGAGTAGTGGTGTGTAGTAGTAGTGTAAAGTATTAGTAGTAGTAGTGGTGGTGGTGGTAGAAGTAATAGTAGTAGTAGTAGTAGTAGTAGTAGTGGTGTGGTGGGTGTAGTAGTAGTAGTAGTGGTGGTGGTGGTAGAAGTAAGTAGTAGTAGTAGTGGGTGGTGGTGGTGGTAGGTGGTAGTAGTAGTAGTAGTGGTGTGTGGTGGTGGTGGTGGTGGTAGGTAGTAGTAGTGTGGTGGTGGTAGTAGGTGGTGGTGGTGGTGAGTAAGTAGTAGTAGTGGTGGTGGTGGTGAGTAATAGTAGTAGTAGTAGTGGTGGTGGTGGTGGTAGAAGTAGTAGGTAGTAGTGTGGTGGTGGTGGTAGAAGTAATAGTAGTAGTAGTAGTAGTGTGTGGTGGTGGTGGTGAGTATAGTAGTAGTAGTAGTAGTAGTAGTAGTAGTGGTGGTGGTAGAAGTATAGTAGTAGTAGTAGTGGTGGGGTGGTGGGTAGAAGTAATAGTAGTATGGTGTGTGGTGTAGAAGTAGTAGTAGTAGTGGTGGTGTGTAGAAGTAATAGTAGTAGTAGTAGTAGTGTAGGTAGAGTTAGTAGTATGTGGTGGTGGTAGAAGTAATAGTAGTAGTAGTAGTGGTGGTGGTGGTGGTAGAAGTAATAGTAGAGTAGTAGTAGTGGTGGTGGTGGTAGAAGTAATAGTAGTAGTAGTGGTGGTGGTGGTAGAAGTAATAGTAGTAGTAGTAGTGGTGGTGGTGGTAGCAGTAATAGTAGTAGTAGTAGTGTGGTGGTGGTGGTAGAAGTATATTAGTAGTTAGTAGTTGGTGGTGGTGGTAGAGTAATAGTAGTAGTAGTAGTAGTGGTGTGGTGGTAGAAGTAATAGTAGTAGTAGTAGTGTGTGGTGGTGGTGGTTAGAAGTAATAGTAGTAGTAGTTGTTGTGTGGTGGTGGTAGAGTATATAGTATGTAGTGTGTAGTGTGTGTGGTGGTGGTAGAAGTAATAGTAGTAGTAGTGTGTGGTGGTGGTGGTGTGTACAGTAATAGTAGTATATGTAGTTGTGTAGTACGTGTGGTGGTTCAGTAGTGTTGTGTTATAGTACCTAGTGTGGTGGTGTGGTAAAGTAATCGTAGTATGTAGTAGTACGTTAGTGTAGTGTGTGTCCTACATCATACTATATCGTTATTATATCTTCCTTGTTCGTTTCTCTCATTTCCTCTGTTCCTTCTTTTCGCTGTATACGTCACCTTCGTCAGTATTATTCTAATTACTCATATATCACACTGTTATTACTATTATTCCATTTATCATAATCATAATCTACTTATTATATCTTCCTCTTTCTTCCCTCCTTTCCTCTCTTTCCCTCTTCTTCCATCTTCCCCTTTTTCCTATTTCCCCTCTTAATTCATCTCCTCCTCTTCCTACTTTTTCTCTTTCATTTTATCATCATCTTTCTTATTCCCTTGCTTATTTATTTTCTCCTTCTCTTCCCGCTCTTCCTCCTCCTCTTTCTCCTCTTCTTCCTCTTTCCCCTCTTCTTCCTCTTTCCCCTCCTCTTTCTCCTCCTCCTCTTCCTCTTTCTCCTCCTCTTCTTCCCCTTTCCCCTCCTCCTCTTCCTCTTTCCCCTCCTCTTCCTCTTTCTCCTCCTCCTCTTCCCCTTTCCCCTCCTCCTCTTCTTATTTCCCCTTCTCTTCCTCTTCCCCCCCTCCTCTTCCTCTTTTCCCTACTCCTCTTCCTCATTTCCCTACTCCTCTTCCTCTTTCCCTTCCTTCCTCTTCCCCTACTCTTCCTCTTTCCCCTCCTCCTCTACCCTCTCTTCCTCCGTGTATCACAATCACCCTCGTCCAATGAATTAAAAAACTAAATCACATAAGTTCACCAAACACCACCCGCGGAATCCTACCACTCACGCATTACTCCTGAGATTGCTACATCTAGATACATTCGTAGTTCACTCTCCTTCCCGCCCTTCAACCTTATAGCCGTGATATCCGTCTTGGGGTAACCAGTCTTCAGCTAACTTATTGCATGTCTCCCTCAGTGGTTTATTTGAGCTTTAGGAAGACGAAAATCGACCCTCGCGACGTCCTGGTTCGATATAGACTTATTTCTTTCTCATTTCCGCATTCTTTGTCTATTTATTGAATTACTTATCTATCTATTTTTCTATCTATTATCTATTTTATTTATTATCAACCTATCTTTATCTATCTATCTATGTTTATTTATATATATCTATTTATTTATCTATATTCATTCATTTATCTATTCATTATCATTTGCTCATTTGTTTTGTTTATTTTATCTTAACTTATTTATTCCTATACTTTGATTTACTTTTGTTTTGTATTCTAATGTATCTATTTTTTCCCCCCGGCAGATACGGTCATATGTTTTCTTTTGTAGTTTCTTTGTATTTTATTGCTGTAACTATAATAATTAATCCTATGCTACGTATAAAAGAGAAAAACACAGATGATATAATAATAATACTGGTGATTGTTTCCATGGACTTGTATTTAACCCTTTCACGCCCAGATCTTTCCTTTGCTATATATTATCGTCTGTTAGCCATTACGAAAAGTAGCTTAATATACCAAATTAGAAAGTGGACAAGGGTATTAAACAGATCATATCTATAGAATATTGCTTCCCTTTATTAAGATAGTCTAATGATAGCCAAATTACAATGGCAATTACGTTCTGGGCCTCAAGGTGTTCATTTATGGTACAAAACAACAAAAAAGTGTTAAATAGTGGTTCAAAACAACAAAAAAGTGTTAAATAATGGTACAAAACAACAAAAAAGTGTTAAATAATGGTACAAAGCAACAAAAAAGTGTTAAATAATGGTACAAAACAACAAAAAAGTGTTAAATAATGGTACAAAGCAACAAAAAAGTGTTAAATAATGGTACAAAGCAACAAAAAAGTGTTAAATAATGGCACAAAACAACAAAAAGGTGTTCATTAATGGTACAAAGCAACAAAAAGGTGTTAATTAATGGTACAAAGCAACAAAAGGTGTTAATTAATGGTACAAAGCAACAAAAAGGTGTTAATAATGGTACAAAGCAACAAAAAGGTGTTAATTAATGTACAAAGCAACAAAAAGGTGCAGAAACTCTCCTCACTATTTTTTTCCTTCGTTTGAGAATACAGATTAATTTTCCTCATTTCCCTCACATCATGACAACTTAACGCGCAAAGGACGACGCGACACGAAACTTGAATGATAACTTAAGCATCCTTGAAACTCTCTATTCTTTTTCTTTCATACGATATCACAAACTTAAGCATCTTTGAAACTCCCTATTCTTTTTTCTTTTTCTTTCGTCGCCATCACAATCCTTCCAGACTCCGCGCTGGATCCCCGCGGAGAGGAGATGGAAGGCTAAGGCGTTCCTGGAATAAGTTCACTCCGTCCGGGTTTCAGGAAAGAGGCGGACCATGTCGGAAATTAAATGTCTAAAATGGAAAAAGTTATTTGCTTAAAGATAAAAAGAAAATAATATATCACGTTTAAATCTTTTCATATGAATAGGAAATTATTATATGCCTGTGACTGCCTGACCCTGTGTGTGTGTGTATGTGTGTGCGTGTGTGTGTGTGTGTGTGTGCGTGTGTGTGTGTGCGTGTGTGTGTGTGCGTGTGTGTGTGTGTGTGTGTGTGTGTGTGTGTAATTGATTGATTTAATGACAAAAAGGGGAAATGTGCCAGACGTATGTATGTAAAATAATGTCAGTAAGCAGTTTATTCTATCCATTATATATAATTATCTGTGTTTGCATTGTGGTTCTGTTTGTACTAAAAAAACTATTGACACTTAAAAACAAGGGAAGGAAAAAGAGGGGTGAAGAAAGAAGATCATTTGTTTTTAAATTAAAGTAGAAGCGACAAACCATAAAAATTACCAATGAAAATAAGGAAAATCCAAAACTACTACTTTATTTTTACTACTATTGCTACTACTACTACTACTACTATTACTACTACGTTTTACTACATCGCGATCCTCCTACGTGAAGCATAAGCTAGTAGTCAATGAGATACTTTTCGCTTTTAATAACAGTCCGGCGGAGCATCGCAGCAAGAACGAATAAACTTGCAATTCAGAGCAAAACACTAATGAAGCATTGCAAATTTGATGGTATTTCATTCAAAAGGTAAATCGTTATTGTGTTTCTTTCATTATAATAAGGATTTTGTGTGTGTGTGTTTGTGTGTGCGTGCCGTGTGTGTGCTCCAAGTTTTCTGTGCGTATATTAGTTTGCGTACATATTACACTATCTTGTGTATTTTTATGTAGCTTTTTGTGTGGGGTTTTTTGCAGTTTTTTTTCAAGCTCCATCAATGTTTTCTTAACGCTACCCCATCAAGGTAATGTTTACGTAAATATGAACAAGATTTCTTTCCTGTCCTTAACTTATTTTATTCTCATTGTTTCTTGCCGAACTTAAATGAAAAAGCATTGTGTAAGTATCCCAATTTTGCCCCTGAAGATAAGATAAGATAAGATTTTCATCCTATCTAGACACTTTGCAAGTACCAACTACAAGGTTATTGACTATACAAAGCGCCGCCAAGTCAGCACGAACTAGGCGGACTCGAACCGCTGACCGAATGCACAGGGACGCTGCACATTGCGAGCTCACGTCTCTACCAACCTTGCCACCCTGGGTGTGGGTGGGTGTGTGGGGGGGGGGGTCAAAGGTGGGTACCGCAAACGAAAATCCAGTTCCAAAAACGCACTCCCGCACACCCTAACCCTGTACTTTCCGCAACCGCAAGTCCGCACCTCAGCAAACCAATTAAGTGATGTTTTCCCTGCATAAAGGGCAAAAATAAAGGTAAAGCACTTTGTAATAGTAAATTAATATATTTTTTACTAGATCTCTTATGTCAATTGAAATATATACAACAAAAATCCATGCTTACGCCTCAGCGCCCCACAGATGCTATACCTCACATGTCACTCCCCCTCATTGTGACTCCTCACTCAATTGATCAAATTAAGTGCAAACTAAGGGGTATTGATTAGTATAAGTACGCTGCACTCCAAATTATTTACAATGATATAATGATATCAGACCCTTAACCTCACTCCTCATTCAGAGTCTTCTGGTGACAAAACCATCTTGAGCAGGTCCATGTTCCCCTTCATGGAGACCACTCTCGAATTTGTCGGAGATCAAACTCGCTCTTTTGGCCTTTATAGCGTTCTCCACCACTGCTCCACCCTGCAGACGGAACTGGTGGCGGGCTGGGCGGTGGTCGCCAGCGGGGAGGCGGTGGCCTGGAGGACGGCCCGCCACTGCTCCATAGCTGCATAGTGGCGGGCTGGGCGGTAGTATAATAGGGTTTGACTCCTTTAGTCAATTATTGAAAACCTCTCTCCAGATGAAGTACGAGCACAACACAGGACGGGTTTTAACCCAGCCAAGGGACACCGGGGGACCACGGGCGGCTCACCACCACCACTCTGGGCAACACCCAGAAGCCTGAACCGATTATGTCTGCACCGTCGGAGGCGTAATCGTCCAAATGCAGTTTAATGTGCATCACCCTGTGTAGTCGGAGCTAAGTGGCGGGGGCGAGGAAGCTTGGAACACAAGAAGGGCTCAATACAATAATACTATTGGTGGATGGAGTTAATACATTATTGTGTAGATCCTCCTTGGACCAATGACTGTGCTGCGTGCAGGTGGTGACAGGTTGGAGTTAAGTGTAGGTTGGAGTTAAGAAGAATAGAACTAACTGCACATGGGATAAGGAACATACCCCTTATAAGGTCATCTTCGCTAAGCGTCTTAACTCCAACCTGTACATCCCATTTTGAGGTTGCATGTAACGAAGGCTGTGATGGTTAGAGCAACTCGCACGACTCCGAGAATATCGGGAGAAATACAAGTAGAGGATCTTGCAATAGCAGAAGGAGCCTCAGACCCACCAGTGGGCAGCATGGATATCCCCACCATCAAGAGGAAGCACGTGAAGAAGGGCAAGGTCCTGGGGGAAGGCTAGTACGGCGTGGTGTACAGGGGGCGGCTGGCACTCTCCAAGGACGAGATTGTTCGTGTGGCCGTGAAGGAGCCCGTGGACGAGCCGAGCTGATAGAGAAGACCTGCGAGGAGGCGGGGTGTGCTGCGGGGTAAGGTGGAGGGGAGGGCTGGCGTTGCCCACTTTACGGGGGTGACCACGACTCTCCCCCTGCCTGGTGAGCAGCTGGCCCGGGGGACACTCTGGAAAAGACTGTCTGGGGCGCGGGGAGGGTGCCCCGCTCCCTGTGGCCCTCGTGCAGTGTGGGGCGGGGGTGCGGCGCCTCCACGCCGGGGGGTACCCACGGCGACATCCACGAGAGGAACGTGTTGGCGCACACTCCAAGTCGGGGAGGTGGGGGCCTTTCTGCGGATTTCGGTCTGGCCAAGAGGGGCACGGACCCCCTCCAGCAGGAGTCTGACGTCATCGACGTGGTGGCCACGGCCCTGGAGATGATCCCCGACACGGACCACCTCACCGACCTCAGGTGGAGGCTTAACACCACCTCTGACCTGGACGAGGTCACCGCCCTGCTGCACGAGGCCCTGGACCTCCAGCCTCTGGACTGAGTCAACACAGGACAAGGACAAACTTCTATCGTGAAACTTATCTCAACACTTTTCCTTAATTACTTTGTTATACTTATATTACTTATTAGTTACTGGGTTTTGTTAATGTGAAAACATGATAAAATTGGCAGTCCGACGCGGCTACTACAGCTGAGGAGACACGCGCCCTTCATGAGTGTGAATATCTGAACATTTAGCTGAGCAATTCTTCCCTCAGCTAAAATCTGTATTACTATATCATTATTACTATTACCATTATTATTATCACTACTTTTATTATTATCATTGTCTTCACTTCCCTACTTCCACTTCATTCCTAGTCCCCTCTCTACTAACACACACACAACACAGTATATGTGTGTGTGTGTGTGTGTGTGTGTGTGTGTGTGTGTGTGTGTGTGCGCGTGTGCGTATACATGTGTGTGTGTCGGATA
>JACEEZ010002266.1:127500-202500 GCA_016584305.1 Chionoecetes opilio
TGAATGCATGTATCATAATCTTTTAAAACTCCATGATGTACTACGTATACCCTGTGTTATGACGCTGAATATGATATGTGATGATTCCGTCTACTTTTAGGTCAAGGCAATAGATACAACATGAAACATCAATTCTAACATGGGGCGATCTGATAGAAGTTTTTAAGTGGATAAAGGGATTTAATAAAGGAGAGGTAGGAAAAGTTCTTACGGCTATTAACCAGGGTAGAACAAGAAGTAACGGATTCAAGCTGGAAAAGCGTAAATTTAAAAAAGATAGGGAAAAACTGGTTCACAAATAGGGTGGTGAATGACTGGAATGGACTCAGTACAGGTAGTTAGTGCGGAGTCATTGGGGAGCTTTAAAGAGGGGCTGGATAGGTTCATGGATGGGGATGATAGGTGGATGTAGGTAGTGTTAGGTGACAGGAACTACCACGTGTAAGCCTCATGTAGCTTCCTTATTTTCTTATGTTCTTATGTAACCACGTCAGTTCTCCCTTAACATTCTGCAATCGAGCACTTTAAGTAATGAGGCATACGGGGTCATTGCTTTGTGGCTCTTATACAAAAGATTTTATTGATTCCTATTGTCTGAGTAAATCATCTGTACTTGCTTGATGGCTGTGCAGTGGCGTACCGAGGGAGGGGTGCGTGCGGCCCAAAATCTAATTTAGTCAAAAATGCCACAGCAGCAACTCTTAACTTCAAAATGAAATTGTTAGTTTTATGAATATCCTGGTTTGCTTTTAGACCATGTTCAGCCTAAAAAGACGCATTTCAGTCTTCGTGGTTAGATGCATTGTTTTCAAGCACTGTGAATTGCAAGGGATCAATAGAAAAGCAAGTGTGGTAACATAAAAACATATATTTGAGTGATGTTTTGTGTCATCATCAGCATCACTCCTTGTGTTTATTTTTGTTTTCAAGTTAACAAAATTGTAATGAAATTTACACACCACCCAATGGAATGAAATTTACACACCACCCAATGGAATGAATTACATCGTTTTACATCTTTCACTCACTTTTCCCAGGATTTCATGTCAGTCCAGGCCCGGGCAGGCACAGGGTTTCAATGTCAAGGTGGTATCATTTAATAGAGGGTTAGAGAACTCCCATCTCCAAGCCTGTATTCTTGTAGGGACACAATGGCTGTTTGCTTCACAGTAGTGTCTTCGGGATTGGGAACTTTTGACATCTGGGTTCCACGGGTCTCCATAACTTTTAGGTAGCTAGTATCACTTCTAAAGTTATAACTTTTCCAACAACAATAACTACTATCCTTTTGGGATATGTTTCCTCTCAAAAGAACATGAGTACATTTAACACATTACATACATATAGCTTGCCACACATCACCCATTGTGTGTCTTTTTGATAACTTTTTTTTCTTTTGTCCTTTGCCTTTGACATGTTTCATAAGTCATAAACACTATTGTTCCATTCAAAAGCATAGGCAGAAGGACATACTGAATAGACTACGTATTACATTGATCAAAATAGCTGCTTTTTGTGTTACTCCAGTTATTCTTTACATCATACGGACACTAATAAACTGTAGGCATAAGGTACCCACTATCTGGACTGGCACGCTATGTCTAATAGTATTTGTAGATCAATGCTGTTCATAGTGTTGCTCTTAGCCTGAACACATGAGGCAACAGTGGTACTTCACTCATCTCTGAGAACTCATCAAGAAGTGATAATGTTTCACTTCATCACTAGGTAGTCTGAGAGTCGGTGGGAATGGCTGAGTATCTGCCCATCTGCAACCAATTTCCATAAGGTCTTATACTCAATCGATGGATTTCTGAATGTTTTTTTATATGAATTCCACTGAGATAAAGTTCCTGAAGGTATCACACATCCATATTGTTGATGTAGTGCGATTCCAAGAAGAGTTCCTCACTGTGGGTGCTTATGTACCTGAAATGCAAGTGTAAATGTTAAACAACAGTCATACAACAATTATTCATCCTAGTCTCGAGCTTTAGTCATTCCACTTGAACTATGAATTCTTTATATTTGGCCTTACAGTATTTTACAATATTCGGCAGCACAACCATTTCTTAAGGATAAAAGTGCTGACATAATTTCTATACTCATTTCATGTATTATGATTGAAATAATTTGCTTGAATTTGTGGCCATTACATTACTCCTACATAAGGCTTCTTCTGGAGCACAGGTCATGATAACCTTGACAGACAGGCTTACAGCACACTTACTCCAGGAACATGTCCAGGTGCTTGCTGATGACCTTCTTCTTGCTCTCAGACAGATTCATTCTGTACAGGATCTCCGGCAGCTTCACTGTGGGGAGGAGTCAACATTAGGAGTGAGGACTAATCTTCTTTCTACTCGTATAATGTAAATAAGTATGATGGACAATGATTAATAGCTATATCAAACAAATATTAACATAAAATATATGGTTTTGAGAGCAGCAACACAATAGACTGCAGATCCACAGAGCCGTGGCAGAGGGTTTACAACTCGTGTATGAAATAATGTGTAATCAGGCTAATTGGACACAATAATAGATGAGAGGGTTTAAGATCTTGATTTGTTGTGGTGCAAGCATAGAAATATGGCTGCAACAATGCCACTGCTTATAACACTGCAATAATGTATAAAAATAATATACCTTCAAATATGGTTGAATAACTTACCAAATAACCTGAGAAGGTGTATGTGGCCGTACAAAAGGACAGGAGGAGGAGGGAGGCGATAAGTTTCCGGCAGGAGGGTCCAGTCCTGGAGATTGTTGTGCTGCAGGTCATCATAAGGCAGGGCGCTGCGACCCAAGCTGCTGCTGACCCCGGCTGTGCTGCCAGCAGAGGTCACCGTGGTGGGGGTGCTGCGGCCCGACTCACTGACAACACAACATGCAATAATACAAAATCAACGGAATGCAAACAAGGCGTTATATATAACATAGTAAGCAAATGGTGTTACAGATTGTGACATACTTTTGAGATACAGTAAATACACTATAAAGAGCCATTCAGGGGGAAAGGCTGCTTGTTAAAGCCTCTATTCTGATCTATCTCTAATCTATTCTCAAAAGTGATAACAATAGCAGCAGTGCTTTTATTATTAAGTGTCCATAAGGTTTATTATTCATATTTTTCCCCAGGAGGATGGTTGGACTCACTCCAGAGCGCTCCTTTGTCCCGCTCAGTGTTGGAACAGGAGTCCCCCGACAGCGGCCTCTTGGAGCGCAGCATTCGCCTTCCCCCGCTCTCTGGGGGTGACATCACATCAGTAGTGAGTATTAAGAATGCTGCAAAATACCTAAGTAGGACTAACAATTTCAGCTTTAAGTTTTTAACATCTCATTACTATTCAAATTGACAGGAACTGATTAAATTTATCTTTACACTTCTAGGATATTATATGTACGACACATTATCTTCTAAAAGACTATTTCCAACAGTTCGTAAGTTTTTCATTGCAGTTTTCTCAAAAAATATTCATACTCTAGTCATCACAGCAAAAAATTTAATGCAGATTAAGACTCCACAGTAAATTATAAAAACTACGTATAAAAAAATATAATTCCTTCTGTCTACCTCATGGACTAAGAAGCTAATATACAACAGGCCCCAAGAAATGTCATCAAAATGGTTGAAGTCCTTACCTTTAGCCTTCTCTTCTTCCTTCTGGGCTAACTCTGCCTTGGCTCGGAGGATCTCACTTTCAAGGTCGTCCCTTTCTCCACACAGGCTGTCCAGACTCTCGCGGTCCTCCACCACCACCGGCCCCTCACCATCCACTTCCCTAAAGGCCATCACAATTATCAATATGAAGTAACAAGTCTGCATCAATATGGCTTATTCCAATTGTAAGTAGCAGTGGCCATTTTTCAATTACAACACTTGACCAATTCAAAGAACATGTCCATGATTATCTGGCAGAAGAATAACTTAAAAGGTAAATCGCTATCTCTAGTTCCTGATATATAAGTAATGAATACAAGTAAGATACCACGTCAGTTAAAAAAACTAAAAAAATTCAATGTGAATACCACAACAGAAATTTGTGGATGCAAGATTCAGTCAAGATTGAACAGCATCTAAGAGAAGGATGGAGAAAAATAATGATAAGTGTATGGTGTATGGAGGAATAGATGGCTAAGAGGCACACCCAGCCAGCAGAATACACTCACTGCTTGATGTAGACCGGCTGTGCAGTGCGTAGACGCTCGGCCTGGCGCCGCTCGGGGCGTACAGCAGCAGGGTCTCAATGTGGAAGTCAAAGCACACACGCAGACCGTCCATCACCTCCTTGCACAAGTCTAGCCTGGGGAGGAGTGGCTATCAGGCTTACACTAAATTGTCAGTTTTATAAAGCAGGCATTTATGCTTCACTAATTACCCTGTTCCATTATCTTCTAGATATAGCAGTAGTAGTAGGAGACATGGAAGCAGTGTGTTGAAGACGTTCTGGCAGTTTTGGGCATTGAAGAAGTTGAGGCAAAGGATAGAGATGGAAGCATATCATAGGCCGTCTAACCTCATTAAAATATTATGGGAAAAACTTATGTTGAACAGAATAAGAAGTATAGCAGATACCAATAATAATATAACCTATGAGAAATGGAAAGAAAATATTGCTGCTATCACTCACGTCATGAAGCACTTGTCCTTCTCCTTGATCTCACTGCGCCTCTTCTCTCGGGATCTGGCCAAATACCGCATGGCAAAGAACCTCACATAGTTCTCTAGAAGGCTGAGAACGCTCTTCTCTGTCGGAAGGTCCAGGAGCTGTATAAAGAAATATTCATCATCAATATTAACCTTCACGCCCAGATCTTCCCTTTGCTATAGAAAATTGTCTGTTGTCAGCCATACAATTACGAAAAATAATTAAATATACCAAATTCCATAGTGGAAAGGATACTAAACAGGTCATATCTATAAAATATTGCTTATTAATTAAAATCATCTAATGATACCCAAATTACAATAGAAATTACGTTCTGGGCCTCAAGGGGTTAATAATTTTGCACACAGCGGGGTGAGAATGAACAATAAAAATAAGGTCTGTTCAAAAAGTTTCTGAACTGATTCAACTTATTACTTATTCTATGATACTTTATTTTTTATACTATGATATTACTTTATTCTTGTCATTGATGAGGTGGTAATCCCGCTCCAGCACGGCTCGCAGGTTGTCTGGATCACCAAGGGAAAGTGACGCTCGTCCTCACTGGCTGCCTCGCCTTCCTCCTCCTCCTCCTCGTCCTCCCCGCCAGTGGTGCTGCCGCCTTCTGACAGAGGCCACCCCCTCTCATCCTCCTCAGTCACAGTGGTTCCAGTCTGGGTAAGTCATGTTGGGTTATATGAGTAAAATATGCTGGGTATTTCAGTAGTCTTGTAAATAGTTTAGAATAATGACGCCATTTTACAAGTAGGCCTAATTTATATTTGACATTTAAGTTAATCCACATTTAAAATTGGCATTAATGAAAACACAAATTGTAGTATACCTAACAGGTTAGACTACTAATGAATTATATGATTTCCTATGCTTTTCAATTATGTTACTCTTTTCATTTTACAGGTTCGACAATAGAATTGGAAGTGTATCATCGACCCTCTAACCTCATAAGACATTAAGGAAAAATCTGACTTCAAACAGAAAGATGATGGATGATGAGGTTGGGGTCAAGTGTTCTCCTAAAAGGTTAGTTCACCTTTACCCTATAGTTACCTTGACCCACCTGAGAACTTGTTTCTGATTCCTCTTGCTGTTCCCTCTCTTGCCTCTCAAGCGTCTCCCTGATGGTCTCTGACAATCTACGTTTCCTCTTCCGTTCTTTACTGATGGTCAGGGAGAAAACTTTTAGAAGTAAATGGAAATCACAAAAACATTTCGTAAATGAATTCAAATACAGAACATGCTACATATACCCAACACAAAAAATGTAAATCAACTGTATATAGTTCATTTGCCTTCAACATCAGCAGTAGGGGAGTCATGACTATAGAGGCAACAGTGGGGCATAATAACTGTATAGTCCTTGTTGCAGAGGCTGTATTACCTAATTGAAGATGGTAACATTTATGTACCTGTTGACAAATGGAAATATCACTGGATAATGAAGTCAATACAGATATCCTGACACACCACTCCACTAGTTCTCAAGCATATGATGGATCAATAACAAAAGCTTAACGGTAGAGGGAGTCAGGCAAGACCATCAACAACTTACTAGAGTGGTCCTCCTATCAGCACTCTGTTAGATTTCATTGACCTGAAAGGAAACAAAGAAACTAGTATATACTTTGCATAGTTTTGTGAATTTCTGAGTCAATCACTTATTCCCACATAAATATATATTGAAACATGTCCCCGATTCATAAAGATTAAAAATAGTAACAGAGCACAGTGACTTACAACTTGATCTGGGCCTTGTCTGCCAGATGTTTCTGTAAGTCTCTATTTTCGTCCGTGTCCTTCAGCACAAAATCCTCGCCAACACAGCGGTCCCAGGAGGCGTTCCAACCCTAGATTATAAAAGATATGTCAATATTTTGAAAGTTTCACTGCTTTTCACAACCAGAAATAGTATAAATATTTGCAGTCCTTGTATGGCATGATAAAACAATGAATATTCGTACCTGAAAGTGGATCAGGTACTCTATTTGCTTGCGGCCTTTTCCATCTTTGTTGAATACTACTTCAAGAACTTTTGAGTCGTAGAGGACCTTGGCCTTGGTCGGGTCTGGCTCATAGCAGAGGACACGCTCGCCCTCGCTGAACTTCACCCTCACTCCCCGTGTGGACACCATCCTCTCTGTAATATACATCATCAAATAAGGAATCCGTAGCTAACCATCATTGAGCATTTGATATACAATAACGGTACAAAAAAAAATCCTTTTCCTAAAATTTGATTCATCCAGATCTTGGAATATCTGGGCTTTAAAGGGATAATATGTACGTTATAAATGAGGCTGTCCTACCGTAACTTCCGTGTATAGCACATGCCTAGTTGCTAGATTGTACAGGGAACTGAAATAAGTTGCAAGACCATTGCTGATGGTGCAGCCATAAAAGTACTACTTTTTCTTTACCTAATTTAGGCAGTGATTTATTCATGCTCTGTTGTGGAGAATACTAGATTAAGTTTTGGCACACTACACAAATCATACAGGCTTCTGTTAGGAGTTTAGTGCTCTGCCTTCACTACCTTTTCAGTGACAATTGCAATTGCAACTTCCAATGACCCCAATTTCTCATGAATCTCAAAAGTTTGTTTGGGGACAAAAAGCGATTTGTCAAAAAAAACTAGCGATAAAACTATTTATTGAATAAATGTTGAAATTTATCAGAAAAAGTTTGTGAGATGAGTGTTAAACTGCGTATTTCTGGGTGGGAATACTAGATGAGCACTTCTGGTGAAATTGTTTGGACCTGACAACTTCCATTCATTGTTACTATTTTACCATACAGATCTTTTTTATATAATTTATTTTATTTATATACATACGTATATATATTTTTTTATTTGTGCCTATAGTGCCTGTAGGCAGTGACCTCCAGGGGTAGGATGGTAGGTCCTGGAGGTTCACTCGAGGGCTGTGATGGTTGGCCCTCGCCCGTAGTGGCGCAGGCAGGATTTTATAGTGATGTCTGTGATTAGAGGCTTATGCCGCCCCCCTGTGTCCTCCGATACACTCGCAATCGAAGGTAGAGTTAATTGGCAGCATGTGGGTGTTCTTAGGCCACTCGACGGTGCAGAAAAATTTTAAGTGGATTTTGGTTCTTATCGGGGATCTAACTCGGTTTTCTGATAAGTTTCTGTGTTTTTGATCAATTTGGCACCATTTTTGGCCGGAAATCAATATATTTTATATGTACTGCGTTTACCTCCCTTCTGTTAAAAAAAAAAAACAGAGCCTAGAGTAGTTATTTCAGCCAGAAACTGTCAGATTAGGTTAAATCACGTTACGTTAAGTTAAATTAGTCATGGAGTTTGATTTAGTGACAGATTATATCAAGAAAATAAAGAAAATAAACATCAATACTAAGGCAGTGCGAAGCCGAGCAGGATATTTGCGGGGCCGCCCACAACTGAAACCAAACATTGATTTCCGCCTGATAGCCAGATTTACCCTATTCATCCTTCCTTTCGGGGTTGGTCGATAAATGGGTCCGTGGGGAAACCTGGGGAAGGTAACTGGTAACCCGGATGTCACAGTAGCCTTATGTCCCCAAGTAGCTGGTTGTCACCCACCACAGGCTCAAGGGCTAATGCGACGGGGATAAGCACTGAGGCCACGCGCAGCATAGCGTATGCCCCCATCTTTATCTTTAGAACCACAGAATATAATGATTAAGCCCTTTGAGCCCCAACACAAGTCTGCAACGCACATTACATAGCAACACAAGTCTGCAATGCACATCACACAGCAACACAAGTCTGCAATGCACATCACACAGCAACACAAGTCTGCAATGCACATCACACAGCAACACAAGTCTGCAATGCACATTACATAGCAACACAAGTCTACAACACTCACATCGGTATCCGGTCATTTCGCCCACACCAAAAGGTCCTTTCACCCAAAGTCAGTTCGCCCACTTGGTGGAGTCATTTCGCCCACATTAGACAACTCCTTTACTGTGCAACGCCAAGTTAGAGTTGGCGTCAAATGTAGATTGGGAGTTGTAGTAAGTTCACTAAGTGGCTCGAGCGGTTAGTTGGGTTCATGGGATAATTATTATGTCTTATCTTTTTCTTCTTTTATTACAAAAGATAGAAATCTCCAAAATTAACAGTCTGAATTACCAAATAAGTTCTCAGTCACACTCTCTCTGTCGTTTCTAAGTACAGTCACTTCTCAATGAATGTTTAGCGCTTGCCCAAAGATTTGTCGTCTGTATTTTACAAGAGTTCGCTCCCAACTGCGGGACAATTCCATAGCTTGACTTGGCGTGGGGTGTGAAGACCACGTCACAGTGTTCTTCGCAAGTCTGTATGCACAAATAATGAAGGGTGGCACAACCGATTAAATAAACGTGCAGCAGATAGAAGTAGCCTCCAATTCTATCTTTTGGTAAGCCTTCTGCATAGAGGCTAAATTAACATCATTAAGATAAGGCTGGTGTCGGAAAGAAAGCTCCGAAGAATCCAATGAAGACGATACAGGGAACTGCAAAATAAATAGTTCATTCTTTGGGATGAATATATGAGGGGTGAGAGATCCTCATTACAACTTTTCAAGGTTTGCTCATATTTAAATGGACCAGTAAACTGATAATTTTAATTACATGCATTTTACATGAATGCTCACTGGTTTTTTTATTTTACTTTTAGAATTATGACATCCAAAGAATAAAATGTATGAAAACGAATGTTTCTCTTGGGTTTTAATAAAGTGTTTACTACATGATTTGTGCATTGTTGAATAATACTTGTAGGCGAACCAACTTTAGTGTGGGCGAACAAACTCTACATTTGGGCGAACAACTTAGTGTGGGCGAACGACATGTGAGTGTGGGCGTAAAAACCTCACATGCATAGACCACAGCCCGCACACTCACATAGCAACACAGGCCTGCAACACTCACATCACATAGCAACACAAGCCTGCAACACTCACATCACATAGTAACACAAGCCTGCAACACTCACATCACATAGTAATACAAGCCTGCAACACTCACATCACATAGCAACACAGGCCTGCAACTCACATCACATAGCAACACAAGCCTGCAACACTCACATCACATAGCAACACAGGCCTGCAACACTCACATCACATAGCAACACAAGCCTGCAACACTCACATCACATAGCAACACAAGCCTGCAACACTCACATCACATAGCAACACAGGCCTGCAACACTCACATCACATAACACAGGCCTGCAACACTCACTTCACATAGCCCGAGATGTCCTTGAGATGACGACACTTGCATCAATCACGTCACATCAGTACGTACATCATGTCAAGCTAATGTTCATAAAGAAGCCATGAAATATTGGATTTTTGGAAGGCAGCGTCATGGAGGCGGGGGAGGTGAGGGTCTGCAAGGTGTTTGTGCCTTTGTAACAGCGGTGAGGGCGACGCGCAGGCTGCACGGCGCACTTTCATGATCGGCTGCTTTGACTGAGTTAAATGGACCCGTTTACTCACACCTAAAACACGGAGTATTATGAAGCTTTGGGTGCAATATAGGCTATATATCACTGTACTCATATTCTTTTTGCTGAGAAATGCACCATAAATGAAATATATTGCTTTTTTGGGGCCAAAATATCACAACACGGCGGAACGTGCTGTGATTGGTTGTGACGTAGTAAGCGCAGACTCAGATCTCGCCTGATCAGCTGATCGGCTTGTTTTGGCTCAGCAGACCGCAGTAGCCTACCTATCTATGCATTCAACATGTCCCAGACAAAAAGAACATATTATGCTTGTTTTGTGCTAATGTGCAAAAACACTACAATTAAAACTCCAGAGAATGTGTTCATAACTATGCCTAAAGACAAGAAAAAGAGGAAACAGTGGTGGATGTCTGCAAGGCGTGATTTCTCGATGAAGGAAAATTCATACTATTGCTGTAAAGACCATTTTGATGTATTATTAATGTATGTACTTGTGCATGGATAAGTAACTTGCAAATGATATGTAGCTGTGGGGCTTTAGCTGAGCTGTGATAAGTTGCGGGAGTAGTATGCAGTATGCAAGGCTTTTGAGGTAGGGATGAGACAGGCTGGGTTTTTCATGTTAAGTATACAACACGCAGTGAGTTAGGTAAAATTCTAGAGTCCTTTCCCGCCCTTATTAGTGTTTTTTCCTTCAGACCTTCACAGATCCCTTCAGATACCTCTAAACTGTAATTATAAAGTGGGGGGGGGGTTGGGGGAAGATGCCCCCTTCACCCCCCTCCCCTCCTTAACGACCCTCCTGGACCCCTCAAAAATATAATATGTTTAATATTACTAATCTAACCTCACTATAACCTAACCTAATCTCACTAATAAACTCATAGCGAGACCCCCATAAAAAAATAATTACTAACCTAACCTACCTTTGTAAAATTATAGTTTTATTTTACTAACCTAACTAACCTTACTAACTTGCATTACCCCTACTACTGCAAGATGACCAGTAATCCTCCTTCAAGTGATGTAGTAGGTATTCACTGTGTTTGTGACTATGTAAGTTGTAGTTTATAAGGAAAAAGTGGATAGACAGAGATAAGTGGCCCGTGACACCAGACAAGTGATGACTTCTGGGATCGGCATTCCTTATAGGGAGCTTAAATGAACCTGCAATGACATGTAAAGCTAGACAGATAGACGAACTCAGAGGAACAGGTAGAAATGTATGGTTAGTAAAGGTTGTAGTGGTGAGTAGAGTGACGAAGGGTGTGTTTTGCTTATGTGGGGAAAGAAAGCCATACATTTCTACCTGTTCCTCTATGAGTTCGTCTATCTGTCTAGCTTTACATGTCATTGCAGGTTCATTTAAGCTCCCTATAAGGAATGCCGATCCCAGAAGTCATCACTTGTCTGGTGTCACGGGCCACTTATCTCTGTCTATCCACTTTTTCCTTATAAACTACAACTTACATAGTCACAAACACAGTGAATACCTACTACATCACTTGAAGGAGGATTACTGGTCATCTTGCGGTAGTAGGGGTAATGCAAGTTTGTGTATTAGTAGGTAGTACATATAGTAGCGGCCGCTTCACAGCTGTTTTGCTCTGTTGTCTGCGCTGTTGACGTCACAACATGGCGCCAGTCGTTTTAGAGCGTATAAATTTTCCTGTACTTAAATTGGCTGTATCATCAAAAATACTGTTCACATAGAAAAATCAATATCACTGCCCAACTATATGAGGCTTGAAGATTTCAAATCAATCCTTACCTCAAGTAGAGTAAACGGGTCCATTTGGAAATTGGATGTGCTTACTTACTTATAAGGAAGGGTAATTTACTTTTGCATTTTTTTCTTCCTCTTATGACATGCATTGCTAAGTTTTTCACTTGCCGCAATTTTTTTGTATGCGAGGATGGTATGTCTGAGTGAGTCCGATATTAATATTAATTCTCCTTCTTCTTCTTTCTAGGTGGGGAGCTAAACCACGGTTTTCAGTCGCAGTTCAAAGCCTATTTTCCGGCTGGCTCCCTGAGGGCTTGTAGGATTAGGCCCTAACTCTCTGCTCTTTTTACCCAAGCCTTTTCTAGAAATACTTTAACCCCTTCAATGATTCTTCTATTGGTGTCCTGTACCCTACTCAAACCTAAAAGAAATTTCATTATCCCATCTATGTTCCCCTCTGCCACTCTATCCCACTGATCCACGCCTACCTCCCGTGCCACTGTGTTGCTGGAAATTGGGGGTTTTAGGTATGGGGGTTTTATAACTGGTCAACGTTACTTGAATGATATTATTTGGGGATGATTTGATAAAAGATTACAACTTGAATGAAGGATTTAAATTAGTCTTCTGACTTCACTATCTGATTGTAGTGTGACCACTTCTCACTACGGAGAGTACTGAACAAGGGGGTATACTTAAGGGGAAGGATAATAAGGTTTAGGTTAGGGATTAGCTGCCACCAGCCCCGGCGAGTAGTTCACTGGATTACTCCCTGGGCACGTTTGATTAATATTAATATTAGATTGATCTTGGTAGTCGTGATTGGTACGAGGGGTTATACCGAAGCAAGGCTTGGACTCTCTTGGAAGTGTGGGGAATTATTTTCCTAACTCAGAATAATCACCTGGGTTTTCATAATAACACAAGAACTATATTTGTAAATGAAATCCTATTTATTTTGGAAACATGGTAAGTCTCTCACTTGAGATCATCTTCAGCATATAAGGGTTAACACTATACCAAGAAAACTCTACTCGGGAATACGAAGCTTGATTTCACACCCTGACGTAGGAATTTCCCTAAGTTATGAGATGAAGCTCTTCTGAGCATAAATCTCATCCACTTGAATTTCTACTCAGTGCATTGCCCTACACTAGGGAACATATTACTTAATATTTATAAATCACACATGGAAGATAAATATCTAGTAGAGAAAGAAAATGTTGAGACAGTGTGGTCTGTGTTACATTAAAACCATGTGGCCGTTGGGAGATTTCGCGTCAAGACCTTGAAGAGCGGGGAGAGAAGACTCTCTTAATAACACTTATAAGGATGGGCGGAACATCTATGCCTTAGTGACACCGAACTGTACCTATATATTTATATAGAAATATATAGATGTAATACACTAAGGGAGAAAAACCACCGGAGCTCGGGGCGGATATCTTACCTTGAAGAGCGGGGAGAGAAGACTGTGGTGCCCTGCGGTATTCCGCGCCAAGAAAAAAGAACTTGTTTGGAAAGCCTGCTGGTGACCTTAAATGAACAAATTATAATCCCGAACCAACTATTTAAGTAATGAAACTCGCGTATCCCCGAAGAGGCCGTCCCTAATACAAACTGGCAACTTGATATAAGAGAATTTAATGTCTGGTCTAAAGCTTCACGAAGGTTGGTTTTATATGTAATATCGACATTCCGAACACCTAATTCAGAGCGAAGAGGTATTGAAATCTTACGTAGAATATTGGTGAGCTTTCATTTTAGCGTGGATCCTTACTACAACGCCCATATATGACCATAACCGATAACGATAGGGATTATTTTGAAAGACGGTAAGATTCTGGGAGAGTTTCTTGGTCTGACCAGATAACTGGGGAAAGATAAAAAGAACTGACATCATTAGTTATCACTGATCGCAGAATAATTATCCCACGAATTTGGACTCGCATACGGCATGTGAGGGAGAGAGAGGGTGTGAAAGAATGAAGGAAGAAAATGGCGACAAAAGAAAAAAGAATGAAACAAAATGGTGGTTTCGGAAGAGGTGATGACTCACCCGTGAAACAAAGAGAAAAAATTACCTACTGACAACGACATAGCTCCGGGGAATTTCATAATAAATAATAGTAATCTACTTATTTCCGAATAACATCATTGACCATCATTTGCTTCCGCTCTTTTCCCATCTATATTTCTACTAATACCAGATATTTTGTTTCATCTGTTAACCATAAACCATTTCCAAGCTATCCTTCATTAAATGACTCCACTTGGTGTTGCTCTTCCTTCCAAGATTTTAGTACTCTTACCCATCATAACCACTCCACATCTACCATCCCTAAAAGACCCAACTTGGTGTACCCTTTTCCCTTACTCCCAATCACTAGAGGTGTATCTACGTGAA
The DNA here is from genome assembly GCA_016584305.1 of Chionoecetes opilio. Lineage (NCBI taxonomy): Eukaryota > Metazoa > Arthropoda > Malacostraca > Decapoda > Majidae > Chionoecetes > Chionoecetes opilio. The sequence continues at coordinate 141,771 of JACEEZ010002266.1, forward strand.
ACCCTGTACCCACATCTCCCTCCCCCTCTGCTTGATCATCCCATTACTTACCTGTCCTAATCCCCCTCACAACTTGGCACCTATTTAACTTTTTCAACATTTCCTCTCCCACGTTTTGTATTAACCATTTACTATCTTCTCTCCAAAGGTACTCAAACCCTCTCGAGCCCACTGTTTCATCCTTTATCTAACTGTTGTCTTATTAAGTCTACTACCTTTCTTACTCCCGAAAACTTCCACCCTCCTCCTCCCTGATCCCACCTGCCATAACCTGGTTTGCCTCTAGCAAGCTTCACTACCCTGTTCTCCTCAACCGTTTCCTACTCTTACCTACCGCTTCCACTCACACTTTGCTCCTATTTACTGTCGTCTACTGCCTCCTTTCCCAACCCCTTACTAACCTAGTATTTTCCTACTCTTGCCTATCCTACCGTCTCCCATCCCATTCTGCTTTTCCTATTTTGCCTGTTCCTCTACAGACCTCCCTTTCCATCTAAACGTGATACCTAGGTATTTAATCGTGCGCCCTATCCATAGTCTCCCATGATTCCCACTCCTCACCCATACAACTTGCGTCACATGCTACCTTTCAACTCCCACCTTTCCTCACTGTAAATTTCACCCAAACCTCCATACTGTGACTATAGCTAAAACTCCGAAGTTCGATACCTGCACTCGCCAAACCATGTCGTCAGCATATTAAACCCTCAACTTTTCTCCCCAACCTTATCCCCATAACCAATTTCTCAACCCAATTGAATTCCTCTGTATATACAAAAAGTACGTGGTAACCGCGAGCCCTGCTAATCCCTCTTCGACTACCTACCCATGTTTCTTAGTCCCCAAATTATGCCCCAATAACCTTTCCTGGACATCCAGAAGATTTTACACACGGTCACTGCAGCTGGCTGGGCTCGGGGAGACTAATTGATTTTGTCAGGTACTTGAGAAGTTTTTGAGGGTGCAGTTTTATAAGCTAGGGAGGATGGTAGGTGTCCTCCTAGGGGAGATAAGGGGGGTGGATCAAAAATATAAAAAATATAAATATAATAAAAAAAATAAAAAAAATAATAATAATTAATAATAACAACAAAAAATCAGTTGCTGGTATTTTTTACTTATATTTTTATGATTGTAACCATTCTCGGCCAAATTTAGATCCGGAGAATAGCCTGGCCAAGCACTAGATTTAGTTTGTTCTGTTTCAATTTAGTCTTTGGCCCGTACCGAGTCATGATGAAGGTCGAACGACGAACGACAGAGGAAGGGTAGCGTAAAAGGGTTATTTTTCGGAATGAAGAGCAGCGACGAAGGTCGGCATGAAGACACGGGTACCCCCGTGTCTTCATGCCGACCTTCGACCGTCGTCGCCGCTCTTAGTTCCGAAAAATAACCCTTTTACGCTACCCTTCCTCTGTCATTCGTCGTTCGACCTTCATCATGACTCTCGGTACGGGCCTTTGTGCCTTGTAACATTATCATGCATAAAATGGGAACACCCATGAATTTTTAAGATAGGGTAGTGTTGCTTTTCATTGTAGACATTTTACAAGTACTACTATCTTACCCCTTCCCTTTTCCCCACCCTATGCACCGCATAGGACTCATTCTGCTTGAATCTTGGATTACTCCTGCTTCCCTCAGGTGGCACCCTGACAGTGATGCCGCTCCTGATGAACTGTAATGTACTCCTGTAATGTACACTCCACATGTCATTTCTCCCACTTTTTTGTCTAAGCATTGTATTTCTTGCAAAAGGTGATGGATGTAATTGCTCTTGATATATATTGAAATATAAAAATAGTGTTACTGAATATGACAGATAAAGAGATTATCAAGTCACCATTCAAGTGTATTGAATTACATTTCAAGGGGACTTTGGTCAAGGCAATCTGAAATTGGTTTGTGGAAGCACTGGTACCGACTACTGAGGCTGGCCAGGGTTTGTACCCTGTACAACCCTGTATTCCTCGCTTTCCTCTTGGGCAGCAGAATACAAACCCTGTATTCCTTGCTTTCCTCTTATTATGTTTTAATGTTTTCCTCTTGTAATTATGAAGCACAACATCAATATCAAGAGATCTTGCAAGTTGACTCAATACTGAGTCTAGCCAAGTCCACAAGTCGTGCTTGGGTCATTATTGTTCATAGAATTTTTTTTATCAGCTTGAGTATCTGAATGAGCACTCTGCAGAGGCGACAGTGGCAGGGATTGTTAGCAGAATGCGTAGACTGACAGATATATTTGAGAAGAGCCCTTCTAGTCTGCACTGTCAAGCAATTCAAAAGCTGCAATGGGCTTATTATTATATATTAAAGTAATATAAAAAAGTTGCTGGTTAACAATGATGTGCAAGAGAAGACTTACTACGTGGAAACTCCCTTCCACTACAAACTGTTCCCATTGAAACAGTATCAAGTAATATCTTTAATGATGGCTATGTTGATTGAGAAGTACCATCTGTATATAGTTCTACTTATTAAATTCTATCTTGCAGAATTGGCAGTGATAATTCAGCCTGGCTAATGGACTGGACCTTATCTTGAGTGCACCACCATCATGGAGAAGCAGCATCTCCATCATCTCCCAAACACCACCACAGTGCGTGACTTGCTCCTGCTTCCTCGGGCATCATATCATCCATGCAGTAAGTCAGTGGTCTCAAGATGTCTGAGAGCATCTTTAAAGTGTATATGAATGGTATGACCAACGGAAACAACAGTGTGACTTGTGAGAAGTGTAAATAGTGGTGCCATACAGTTTGTGTGGGAGTAAGAGTATGTATGAGTATAGTAGATGCAGTGGGTAGTGGAGGACGACCCCCAGTGAAATGGGAAGACAATGCTAGAGAAGAATTATTATATTTTTTTTTTTTTTTTTTTACATCTATGCCTATAGCGCCTGTAGGCAGTGACCTCCAGGGCTCGGATGGTAGTTCCTGGAGGCTCACTCGAGGGCTGTGATGGTTGGCCCTCGCCCGTGGTGGCGCAGGCAGGATTTTTATAGTGACGCCTGTGATTAGAGGCTCATGCCGCCCCCCCCCGTGTCCTCTGATGCACTCGCAATCGAAGGTAGAGTTAATGGGCATGTGGGTGTTCTTAGGCCATTCGACGGTGCAGAGATTTCAAGTGGATTTATGGGTCTCACTCTGGATCGAACTCGGGTCTTCGAGAATGCCACTCGGTGACGCTAACCACACTGCTACCGCCTCCCCCATGCAAGGAGAGGAACAAATGGGCTTAATTTGCGGCCATCTCCTTGGGGGATTTCTTAGTAACTGGTGGCAAATATAGATATATACAGACTATGGAATATAAAAATGATGGGTAAAGAGTGGAGAATGAAAGTGACAAGGGTGCACTCATTTCACCATCCCTGTTTAGTTTGTATACAGTACTATTTGTAGCAATCAGGATGAGAATAATGAATGAAGGAGTGACTTTGAAAGGACAAGATATGCATGGTGCTAAATGTAGATAATGTAGTAGTTAAAAATGAGTCGGCAGAGGTGGTTATGGAAAACTTTTGGTGTAAAATTCAGCAGAGAAAAAAAACTGTTAAAGTAAATATTCCGGTGATTATGAAAAAGCTGCATGGAGACTAAGAGAATGAGGTACAAGGAGCCAGTGATGTAGATATAGTCCTAATGCCATTCAGCATATTTGGACTCATTGGTACCAGTTTGAGCAACCAAGGTTATTATACATTTTCTGAAAGCGTATGATCCAAGGATCATTTTGATGTATGATAACCTTCTGTACAGTGTAGCTATTAGCTGATAATATGCTTCAGTGTCTTCTGCCGGCCATGCGATATTGAGTATATAATATCCTGACCAACGGACTCAATCACCCGAGTGACATTCTCGTTTTCCTGTCGGCCACCTGTTAGAAGAGTAGACAGGAAAATCTGGAGGGAGTCTGGTATGCTGCTGATGAGGATGTGGTGGCCAAGGCTGAGGAGTTTCCGCCGCTTTTACATCTTTGTGTATAGCCATCGCAGCATTGATGAGTTGCTTCTGGTTGGATGATGCTGACTGCAGGCGAGAAAGTTGTTTTTGCAAACTTAAGTTTTCTCTAGCAATATCCTCTTTTGAACAACATTCTGGGAGGATAAACAACCGGCCACTTTCATCAGGAAATATGTGTAGACTTGTCCCAAACTCTGCCTCCAGTTTCCGTCTGAAATGTTTCTTTGTTGATAACATCAACTGATTGCCAGAATCTGAAACGATAAAGTCCCCAAGATGCTTCAGTAAATCTGTCATGGACACAACCCGTGGTTGATCATAAACTTCATTCCTTATGTATTCAAAGAGGTCTGAGTACCCTGAAGCAAGAGATTGTTCATAGCCATCTGTCTCCATTGATTCCTTTTCAGGTTGTGTTGCTACCTTTGTAAACTTGATATGTAGCAAGATTTGTGGTATTTGGCCTCCCTTGCAATTAATGATTCTGCTGAACACAGTGCAAGAATTCTTGAATGATTTTGGTCTATACCACACTGTTTGACTTTTCCATGACTGCATGTTTCAAGGCACTGTTGCAGTGGCTCGCGAGTCTTTGTAGACTTTATATATTTAGTCTGTCTCTCACAAAATATGCAAACTGCTGGAAGAACTGGCGTGGGAGATGCGGGACCACGTATAGATCGTCTTCTCGCTTGTTGTGCAGCTGCACCAACTTCAGGACTCCCAATGGTCTGTTTCTTTTGCAGTGCATCTAAGCTCTTCTTCATTGTAAACAGAGATCTGCAGTATCTATGGTAGTAGACATCTGCCATGTCTAAAGCTAGAAGTGGCTTGTAGTTCCTGATATGCGCAGCATCGAGTAGGGAATTCATAGACTCTTCATTCTTAGGTTGAGTGAGTTCCACGTAAGGATCCTTATCACAAGATGGAGCATGGATGACACAGCGTGCTTCATCTCTTGGTCGTTTCTTAGAAGTTGATCTGGCATCAGCAGAAAATTCCATTTTGTTCTTGAAAGATGTTCTTCATAAATCTGAAAACAGATAGGTTAGAACTATTAAAATTTAATCTTTATGATAAAATTAGAGCTCAGCTCACTTTTAATAACATGGCCTAGAGAGGAAAGGTTTTCTAAAAATCTCAAATTTCAAAGGCACTATATTTGTTGTACTGCCTGTTGCACTTGTTTCCTTTGATTATCACTCACATGGTACTTATGAATACATAGATACATATGCATGGCTCCTTATTACAGTTTTACAAAACGATTAGTGTAAAAATTAAGAATTAGTCATTATTCAGTTAAATGTCAAACAAATTCCAAAATTCTGTATATGTCATATAAAAACACTAGGTATATATACAAATACTTTTAAAACTAATAGGCAAATAATAACATGACACCAAAACCTTTGTCAGAATTCAGTTTAAAAAAGTATACTATATGTATATTAATAAACAAAATAAGCTCACTCGCGTCACGCTTTTGTAAATTCCAAGAATGAACTGCTGACCGATATAAGCTAAATAGCTACTGCATAATGCAGTTTAATACGGTGAAATTCTTTTTTAGACAATACAGAAGTATTCTGATTGGCTGCTGTTGTCTACAACTGTATCCTTATCTTATCCATGAATCGATTCTATTTGTAGTAACATTGCAAATGTATTAATAATATACTAGATACTGCCGTTACTGGAACATTCATAGATTGTTATTTATTTTTACTTATCACAAATATATCACAAATAAACCTACTTCGTAGCTAAAAGGTTGCTTTCTGATTTCTTTATTGCTAACAATTCAACAAGTAGGTTCAGAGATTCAATAGGAGAGCGATCGGCTATATTACATACTATGCATCAAATGTATAGAAATTATAGTTCTTTTTTCATAACTAAAAGCTTCATAACTCTTAACAGCTACCTTTCTCAGAGGGTTATCATGCATTTATGAAATCCTTAGTCCAAGACCTTTAAAATGATGTATAATAACCTTGGTTGCTGTTACTGGTACCACGGACCCCCATTAGCAGAAGCACTAATAAGCCCTAATGGTAGATTAGATAAATAATGAAAAAATATCCTCAGTATGAACCAATGCGTGGGTTACCTTGGTGAGTGCAGTAAAGATGACAGCGAGCAAATATGATGTAGGTATTTTGAGAAGTATGGAAATTCTATGTATGATGTGGAGGTGACTGCATTGAATGAGTAAAATTGAAAAACAGAAGTGGATCTGAAGAGTAGTAAGAATGGCAGTGACAGTAGCTCTTGAGAGATGACATGGTGGAACTTTTTAGTGTGGCATATGAAAGTGACCTTGAAATTGTAAGACTAACAAATAGAGGATAAAAGATTGGCCCAAAAGGTTTATCTGTGAAATGCAGTAGTAGATGAGAGGAGGGAGTGTGTGTATGTATGAGGAATGATTAACAGAAGCAGAAGCAGAGAGGTGTTAGAGTTGGATGTGAGAGCGGAAAAGTGAAATAGAGCAGTGAAATGCGTGGGACTGTGAGAAGGTGGAAAAGTAGATTTGAAATGTCTGACCAAGATGGAATGAAAGAATACTCTGGAATGGTACAAATGAAAAAGTAAAGTTAAATAAGACAAATATTTCATTATCACAAGTTGGAATCAAACCTGCATGTGGGCATCTTTGCTTACCACACAACCTGAAGATGTTAAAGTACAGACAAGGTATTTCCACCTGCCCGACTACCTACCGTTCCTCTACCTGACTTCACTTAGTGGGGGCCGCGTGACTATAATCTATCCAGCCAAGGCTTACCAGGTGGGCACAGACGCCTGCACGTGGGTTAGATTCCTGCTTGTGGTATTGAAAAACATGTTCCTATTTTTTTTCTTTGCCTATAAGCCTTGGCCGCCATGATAAAGACCGCGAGGCCACTGAGTAGGTCCGGGTAGGCATGTATTATCTGTCTCTACTTTGTACCATACAGGTGCAAGCGTGGCAATGACTGCCTGGAACATCGCAATTTGAATGCCTGCCTGTGGTAATGAAAAAGAAAAGCCCCCCCCAAGTTTGATGCGGTATAAGGAAAGCCTTTATGCTGATGCTTTAACGCAGGTGTGGGGTCATTGTATGGAAGGAACTACATATGATCAAAATCCTACAACACAGTATGCCAGATAATGACACGAGAAGATTAATCAGAATATGATATTGGACTGTGAGAAGTGTAGCACCAGAGACTGATGGTGTGAGTGATTATGCTTGAATTGAGATAGTGTAATATGAATGAATGATTGATAAAATGGAGGAAATGGACGGTGTTGCTGGGACCATATCAGGAAAAACTTAGATGATTGTGGCAGTGTATGCATCAGTATTTGGAGAGTAGTGTGGCGGGTACTACTGTTCGTGTTCTCTCTTCTCTACAGGAGCTGCTGTTACGTTGGCCTGATCCAGGAGGAATCAAGTCTCCTGTACCCTCGCTAAGACCAGCCTCCCAAGTCCACATGTAGTACACCAAATATGAGTACTCTGTACTCAAACTTAATCAGTTCCAGAAGGTTGTTGGAATACTGAATTGTACGACTACCCACTGTATATCAAAACCTGATATTCAACATAGCAACGCTCGGACTTGCCTTGTTTGGGCGAGATTAACATTACTTATTGGCCGCTAGAACCCTCAGGTCCGCAAATCACATATCTGATAAGAGATTCATGGCCATTTACAACTGGGACTTAACGCTTAGTGCATCGGTCCATGGCCATGACGGAAATCTGGAAAAGGTAACTAGGAAATTTATTACGTATATGTAACAGACTTCGAAAAGTTGATAGGGAATACATGTGAGTGATGTCAATAACAGCTTTGAGAAAATTTGCAGAAAGCTTACCATCCAAAAGTTATCATGGTGTCAAACTGTTTGTGTACATAACTAATTATTATATTTCCATTATTGTGTATTGAAATAAAAACAAATGAAGGGAAAGTTGTCTGTTTAATTTACAAATATATACATATTTTTTCTCCGGAGAGTCTTTCAAGTATTTATGACTTTATGTAGGGATAACGGTCTAGTTTATGAAGAATATAAAGTCACACAAGCACCGATTTAATTTAGAAATATCTAAAATATCGGAAAACTAGAATTTTGAAAGTTATTTTTCATAAGACTAAAAATTATCCCGTTATCCTGCCTAACTTGTACAAAGAAACTATTCCTTCAGCTTAAATATAAATTTCCAGTACATTATATGACGTATATTATATGATATTGCCTAAATCCCAAAGATCTTCTACATACGTTATACAAGAGGCCCAGTCAAAGGTATAAGACTTTATACAATATTTTTGTACAGTGCTCGTCAAAGTAAAGCGCAAACTCTCAAATGTGAGCGTGCATTATATATGCAAAAATAGCAAGGTCTTCTTGAGGGAGAAGCATTTTAGTCAAGGTATTTCAGATCCTACATGACGTCACAGTATCTGAGGGGAAGGCAGCATCAGTTAGAATTTGAACCAGCGTCTGTGAGCTTCCACATGGAGTGTTTGTGTGTTGAATATCGCTCTGACCTAGTGTGTTTTGTGCTTCTTATTTGCTTTTTTTTTTACTGTGCTTCTGATGCCACAAGACATTATGTGAAGTTATTGCAAGCCAATGATTGGTTTAAAGGAAGCTGGTCCTTCGCCCAAAGAAATCTGCAAGTTACGTCACATACCAGTTTTTAAGTATCTTCGCAGGCATAGGGAAGGTTGTGGCGTAGATACACAAGCTCCCAAGAAAAACAAATGTGCTGATAACAATCTAAAACATGAGTTTGAGTTCAATCCACAAGTTAATGCCAGAAATTGAAAGAAAACAATCCCAGAATTCAGTGAGGTGTCAGTAACAACCGTATCATGTCTTCATGAACTTGAATATCAACTAACAGTCCGTGAAGAAAAGTGTGTGATACACAGTAACTAGCAGATCTTTTGGGGAGGACGACCAGAATATCAAACACAAAAACACTTCATCTGGAAGCTTACAAGATCTGGTTCAAATTCTAAACAACACTACCTTCCCCTCACAGATACCATAACATCATAATTATAAGATTTGCATTATTATGGCAAAAATACTTCACACTTTAGAACACCACTTTTTTTCTATATGATAACGCACGTTCACATTTGAGAGTTCACATTATTTTGACGACCACTGCATCTGAATTTCAATTTTATAAAGTATTGTTAATTAATTACAATGAATTCCCACATTCTGAAACTTCACAATCAAAACTGAACTAACATATTTAGATATTTGAGCTGAAAGATAGATACCCAATAAGCTAACTATACAATGAGCTCCATAAATAAATACATTCAACCTTACCGCATAGCCAGATATTCACTGCTGTGTTGTGTGTGCATCTCTCAAAGTCTCGGCTGACTGACATCCAACAGGCCTGAAAAATATAAAAAAACATATCAGGAAAGCCTCTCAAGGAAAAGACTTCAGTACCCTTATGGTCTAAAAAAACATATCTGGAAAGCCTCTCAAGGGAAAGACTCAAGGAAAGACTCAAGCTGGAAAAGCGTAGATTTAAAAAAGAAATAGGGAAAAACTGGTTCACAAATAGATTGGAATGGACTCAGTAGACAGGTAGTGCGGAGTCATTAGGGAGCTTTAAAAGGAGGCTAGATAAGTTCATGGATGGGGATGAAAGGTGGATGTAGGTAGTGTTAAGTAACAGGAACTACCACGTGTAGGTCTCGCGGCCTCTTGTAGCTTCTTTATTTTCATATTTTCTGATGTTCTTGGGTAAAAGTAGGATCTGTGCAGTATGTGAATCTGTGGCATGACAGAAAACAAAAATTGAAGACTAACCATGAAATGTATTGTATGGAGATGGGATGTATGGCGAGAGAATGAAACTCATTTGAGGGATACATTGCAAATAGGCGGAATAGCTTCTTTTTTTCCCCATTTTAGGTATGATGGCTTTATAAGTTTACTGTTATGCACTTCATTTAATATACAGTACATAGAGGAGATTGTATTGCTTACAGTATACATGTCTGTCGAGGGTGAATGATTTGTTAAGGGGGTAAATAGCATGAAAAACCAGGAAATAAATATATATGAGTGGAGAAAAAAGGGGGGGGGGGGCAGGAAGCTGGGTGTGAATAGTATGGAGACCTGAGAGGTAACTTTGGAAAATGAATTTTGTATATGCAGTGGCACGTGCCCCCCCAGGCCCCCCCGCAGTTCCGCCACTGGTTATGGGTCAAGCGAAAAATGTGGTCCAATAATGAAATAGCCTTTAGTTTTCCTTTTCGTCTATTACAAGTGGAACTGTCGCCGAAAATTTCCACATTGGCAAGTGTTCTACTGTCGGCGAGAGTTCTCGGTTGGATTTTTGGGTAAATTTCCAGATAAACACCAAACTTCCTTTGGTGGACGAAACAATTTTTTTGTGGTGAGTGAGTGTGTGAGTGAGTGAGTGTGAGTGGTGAGATGTGTTTTGGGTTAAGATTCGTTTTATCGCCCCTGCCATATCTCGCTGACTACCTAATGAAGGACTAATCTTTTGTCCGGCACGTCTTCTACTACTAACCTTCAAACCTCTTGGCTAGCCGTTACTTTGGTCAAAATCACGGGCAAAAATTATCTAAGAAGAATAAATAGGTGCAACTCCACTGTCGCCATCAGCACAGTCAGAGACCGAGGGCCAACCCCTCCCTCACGTACAGCAGCCAGGGCTAGGTTAGGTTATGGTTAAGGTTAAGGTTAGGTTATGTTTAGTTTATTTATAGTTTAGTTTATTATATATATATATATATATATATATATATATAGTTGAAAATATAGTGAGAATTTTGATAATTCAGATTTATTTTTTCCTTCATATCTTTTTATATTTTTATATATATATACAGGGAGGTCCCGAAGATACGAGCAGTTAGGTTCCACCTGGCATACTCGTAAAGCGAAATATCGTATAACGAAACACATAACTAATGGTAAAATATAGGTTTGGTTCCAGGACCCCATCAATTAAAACAAAACAAACAAAAAATATTTCAAGCTAAAATAAACTATAGCAAACACAACAATCACACAGCGTCTATATTACCCACACTGTACTACCTATTCTGTAGAAAAAGCATTCTGAAAGAGAAAATAGCACACAAAATAACATAACTGCACATTAATTAAACATAAAACATGCATAACAAGCAAAAAAGACGTTGTAATGTAGGGGGACGCCAAGAGAAGGTAGTGTAGCGGTCCCAAGGTTGGGGCCGCACACCTGCTAATTACCCCTAAAGGTCAGGCCGCGCCATATGCTTAATTACCTTCAGGTCACGCCTTGCTAGGGGTGACCTGACTGCGGTCCCAAGGTTGGGGCCACACACCTGCTAATTACCCCTAAAGGTCAGGCCGCGCCATATGCTTATTACCCTTCAGGTCACGCCCTGCTAGGGGTGACCTGACTGCGGTCCCAAGGTTGGGGCCGCACACCTGCTAAATACCCCTAAATGTCAGGCCGCGCCATATGCTTAATTACCCTTTAAGTCACAACTTGCTAGGGGTGACTTCACTGGGGTCAACCAAATCCCCCTTTGTCCAGCCCGGGAGTGGTAGGGCGCGCATTTTGAGCTTGATAATTTTACTCACCCCAGTTTGAATGTCGTATCATTGGATTTTGGATCTCGTATATTGAAAATAGACCCTAATTTACACATCTCGTATCATCGGATTCTCGTATACCGAATGCTCGTATAACAGGACCTCCCTATATTTTATATATATATATATATATATATATATATATATATATATATATATATATATATATATATATACTATCATAATCTGAGATATAGTATATATATAGTATATATATAGTATATATATATATATATATATATATATATATATATATATATATATATATATATATATATACACAAGATTCTGATGGTATATGACTTTTATAAAAACTTTTTTTTGCTATTTTCAGTTGCAATTTCGATACAGTGAGTAATTAACTTTTTTTCCTGATATGTATTCTTATTTTCCTTCATAATTTTGTTTTTTTTGTTTTTATACGCCAGATTCTGATGGTATATGACTTTTTCAAGAAATTTGCTCTTCTTTCTATTTTCGGTTCCAATTTTGATAGTGAGTAATTAACTTTTTTTCCTTCATATTTTTGTTTTTGTTTTTATACGCCAGATTCTGATGGTATAGGACTTTTTTTCAAGAATTTTGCTCTTCTTTCTATGTATTTTCGGTTCCAATACAGTGAGTAATTTACTTTTTTCCTTATATTCTTTTTTTCCTTCATATTTTTGTTTCTTTATTTTTATAAGTGATTCTGATGGTATATGACTTTTTTCAAAATTTTGCTCTCCTTTCTATTTTCGGTTCCAATTTTGATAGTGAGTACTAATTATCCTTTTTTCCTGATATATTTTTTTCCTTCATATTTTATTTTTTTTGCTTTTATACACCAAATTCTGATGGTATATGACTTTTTTCAAGAATTTTGCTCTTCTTTCTATTTTCGGTTCCAATTTTGATAGTGAGTAATTAACTTTTTCTTTATATTCTTTTTTCCTTCATATTTTTTTTTTTTTTTTTCATACACCAGATTCTGATGGTATATGAATTTTTCATGAATTTTGCTCTTCTTTCTGTTTTCGGTTCCAATTTCTATATACAGTGAGTAGGTATTTAACTTTTTTCCTGATATTCTTTTTTTCCTTCATATTTTAGTTTTTTTGTTTTTATACGCCAGATTCTGATGGTATATGCAGTGACGGAACTGCGGGGGGGCCTGGAGGGGTTATAATGGACGAGAACTTCGCGGTCGTTTTCAGAGACACCGACTAATTTTGGTTAATTTATAGTTTCACCCAACCAACGATTTTCTTATGCGCCTTATGTTTTTCTGGTGTGTTTTTATGTGTTTTGAATGAATCTGCTAACCGTTTCTGTCGCAATTTTTTTTCTTTTCTTTTTTTGCAAAAAAGACCAAAAAAAAAAAAAAATAATGAACCTAAACCTAACCTAACCTTTACCTAACCTAACCTAACCTTTACCTAACCTAATCTAGCCTATACCTAACCTAACCTTTACCTAACTTAATATACAAAAAAAAATAATAATAATAAAAAAAAAACGGTTAGCAGATTCATTCAAAACACAAAAACACACCAGAAAAACATAAGGCGCATCAGAAAATCGTTGGTTGGGTGAACTATAAATTATCCCTAATTTTTCCTGGCCTACAATAGGTGCTTTTTCTAATGGAGATAGTGTTATTTTCCGGAAACCCATTAAAAAAAATAATAATAATATTTCATCACCGAATTTGATGCATGATTAAGGTTAAGGTTAGGTTAGGTAGACTTTGTGGTTAAGGTTAGGTCAGGTTTCATTAAAACCTATAAGGTTAGGTTAGGTATACTAGTGGTTAAGGTTAGGTTAGTTTTCATTAAAGCCTATAAGGTTAGGTTAGATATACTTTGTGGTTAAGGTTAGGTTAGTTTTCATTAAAAACTATAAGGTTAGGTTTGGTATGTCCTATTCAATTACTTCCCTGTTATCTGAGACCGTGACTAATTTCTCCCGGCCAAGTTTTAGTGCTTTTTCTGATGGAGATAGTGCTTTTAATGGAAACGGCGACCAATTCGGTGATGAAATAATAATATTTTTTTTAAATATGGGTTTCCGGAAAATAAAACTATCTCCATTACAAAAAGCATCTATTGTAGGCCAGGAAAAAGTAGTCGGTGTCTCTGAAAACGACCGCGAAGTCCTCGTCCATTATTACCCCTGGGGGGACACGTGCCCCCCAATCTTAGGGTGGTGCCCTCCCGGGTGCCCCCCCCCATTCTTACATCCCTTGTTCCGCCACTGCCCATAACACAAACTGCAGTTTAACATTGATAACGTAACCCACCGTAACTGAACACCACCCCCACCCCCGCTCGTTCACTAGCCTAACCTGGACATTGGTCAACTGATCAACATAACATAACCACATAACCTAACCTAACTGTTCGGGCTATTGCTGGTATTTAATCCTTGAATGCAGAAACATGGGTTAAGGTCAACTGTATATATTGGGTACTATAATATCAAGACCAGGAAATGGAACACTCGCCGACGTGAAAAATTGGAACACTCGTCGATGTCTGCGAGAATTCCTATCGGCGACAGTTCCAGGTACCCGCTATTCCACTCCTCCATTTTTCCCTCTCCTCTGCTGGCTCTCACCTTCCTCTCCGAGTCACTTCGCTGATCACTGATGGTCTACGCCTTCCCAGGGCTTGGTCAGGCTGTGAATTCAGGATCCCCGAGTTCTTGTTAGGCTGCAATCCCGGCCTTGATGCAGCGCCTGTCATCACTGTTTACCTGCGGGGCCGCCATGACACTCTCCTCTGACAGACTGACAAGTCTGACCAAAGACATTCAACAACAAGATACCTCACTCCGGGGTGCCCTGTGGTGCGCGTGAAATCGACCTCCGCCGTGCGGCAGGAGTTAACCAGTCTGCTGGTTAGCCCATTCCCTTGCTGCATATGACCATCAATGAAAATCATATAGACTATGGTTTATCAGTATATATGATATACTGTTATCTTCGTAAATGTTTGTTCTATAATATTTTCAAATAAAAAACAGTAAAACACGCTAAAGAAATGCCATTACGAGACTGAAGAAATATGCATGAACTTATTATTCACTTCAACTCTTCGCCATTTAAAACTTTGCGAGTCAACTTTTACCATGAAACATATCAATAGAAGCGCAATTTTATTAGCTTTCCATTGATATCTCTTTTTCTGATAAATGAATTACAACCATGCATACATTACCGTTAACTAAATAAATAACATCATCAATTGGGTAATTTTCCCGATTGATGATGTTATTTATTCACTTATATATTTCGTTTTCTGATAAATGAATTAGCACCATGCATAAATTAGCGTTAACTAAATAAATAACATCATCAATCGGGAAAATTACCCGATTGATGATTTTATTTATTTAGTTAACCCTAATTTATGCATGGTTCTAATTCATTTATCAGAAAACTAAACATATCAATGGAAAGCTAATAAAATTGCGCTTCTATTGATATGTTTCATGGTAAATGTTGACTTGCAAAGTTTTAAATGGCGAAGAGTTGAAGTGAATATTCTTTGGTCATATGCAGCAAGTGAATGGGGCCAGCAGTTTGGTTTAACACCTGCCGCACGGCGGCGCCACCGTCGGCGGATAACAGAAGTTGCATTGGAGGGACCACGAGTGAGGTATCTTGTTGTTGAATGTCTTTGGTCTGACTCCTCATGGGTTGCGGGACCATATATGTAAATTTATCTAAGGTGCTTTACAACTGACAGATTAGGGACTGTATTGATATTTTCCCCGTCATAGATTAATATCACAGTCCCGTTTAAAAGTTTTTCAAATATACAAAGTTACATTATACTGCTTCTCCCCTCCAAGGTTAGGGATCAGCAGAAGGTCATTACTTCAAATGCGGTATATCTGACGATTTTAGGGGATATTGGAGGCGATAATTACAGTAATATTAGTATTTATATTAATTTCACTATATACTAAAGCCGTGTTTTTGTCGTCCAAGCATCATCTTGGTACGAAGACCGTTTTTTATCGCAATTGAAAACGGATTGGTTTCTGCGACAAAAACACAACAAGCTTGGTAGGGGCCGAAATAATAATCAGTCCAAAACATTGCAAACAATATCACAAAGCAGTATAACACACATTTCAGCAAGTGTTATTGGAGTAGTCTTCGTAACCCAAGACGGTGCTTGGACGACAAAAACACGGCTTAAGGGATTGTGGGCTCAGTAGTGGATTGCTCATGATCACTATCAAACTATCTCACTCACTTGTTCTGAAGTGAAATGTCCAGCTCTTAACCGTCATCTAAATGAGTAACTAAGACTGAATACACTTCCACTAGTAGTTTTGCAGTTGACAAGTTCCACAATAGTTTCATGTTGACTAGGGAGTGTCTATATTAGGGTAGGGTACCTTCCCTTATAAAGGTACTCTAGTCTTTGCTAAGTGGTTGGTGGCTAGGAATCCCACTACCATTACAACACTGCCAGGGGCTGCTTATGTCATGATCACGCCAAGCAACGCCAGAAACTCTACCGTCAATAACACTATAGTCGCCACTGCACTAATGTCGCCAGGTGCCATGTATGGCGTAAGGATGTTTCAGCATCACTAGACTTGTATGTGCCACTGAAGACAGGTACACAATATAAACGACTGTCGATGCCTCTTTAGTGGCACATACAAACCTATAGTGATGCTAAAACTCGTAATATATGGCAGCTGGCGACATTATTGCAGTGGCGACTATAGTGTTATTGACGGTAGGGCACTAACTAGGTAATTCACAATCTGCTTCTGAAAATCTCTTGAAGGTCTGCCACAGATATGACCAGCAAGTTTGAGCAAAGCTCAGTAGATTTAATTATCTTCATATGGGTTCAAACACTTACTGTAACTTATCAATGTTAATAAAAATATCTCTCTTATTAGATGTTTATATGCAGTATTTTCAGGCAAGCACACGAGCCTGCCTTGTTGACCAAAATAATGTATTTAAAATAGCAGTCATCTGATATTTACACTTAAATAACTACTACAATATATACTGTAATTTTTCCATAGAGTATCTTGAAAGCATAAAGTATTAATTACATAAATCATGTGTTGGGAGGGCTTGCTATTAATATAAGAACAAGACAAGTTTCTTATTTGCCACAACACTGATACACACCATCACATACTCTCTTCAACACTTGATCAGCATTTTCAGCCACAGTGGCACCAGTAAACGTTACAAACCTGACTCAAGAATCTACACTCAGTTTTTGTATATATTCAGGTGATTATATATTATAGGTTTGAACAATTACTATAATCTGCCTAAATGTATATAAATATGGGCACATACTTAAAACATATCACATTGCACAGGGACTAAGAAAATGAAGGAAAATGAGCTTAATTAAGGTAGATCACTAGAAAAGAATGACTAAAGCTTCATCTCCCACACCACCACGTGTGCGTCACTGTCGTTGGAGTGGGTGGCGGGGGGGTCGTCCGGGGGGAGCCGCAGGTTGACGTACCCTCGGCCGCCCATCAGCGTCATCAGAGTCCGGGACTGGTCGGTCTCTTTGCGTCGTGAGGTTCTGCTAGAAGGATTGGGGCCTGACTCGGGCTGGATTAAGGTGTTGCTCGATGTAATGACACTGTTAATGCCACTCCCACAGCCATCCTCTGATCCTGAGGATGTGGTACAGGCAGAAGAGGCTCTTGATTCCATGGACCAGGTGGACAGATCTAGGGAGCGTGGTCGGGAGGCCTTCAGTCTGACTCGACGGTCCAGGGTGCTGACCTGAGATGGCACTGCCAGTTCTGGGTCACTACGGCGCAGAGAATCATAGCGTGATAGCAAGAGTCCCTCCCCAGGCACCATGGGCTCATCCTCATACTCGTGAACATTCAGCAAGTCTCCATAAAGACCATACACATCACATTCTTGACTGCCTGCAAGGTTTCCAAGTCCCCCCAGTCCTCGCGGAAGAGTCTTGGACAGGCGTCTCATGTGCTGCTGGGCATCTCTTGGCTTGCGGCGCAGAATTACCGGAGAACTGAACTGCTGCCGCAACATGGGAGGCACCCGTCTGGGGGGTATCAGGCTGCCGTCACTCTGTTGCTTCTCTAGCCGGGCAGTGAGATTTGGCGTCGCAGCACCACTTCGCGTGTCCTCCGAGTTAGAGAATCTGAACCCATCCTGTTGTTGTGACTGACCCTCCTGACTTGATGGCCGAGAGCTCGACCTTAACTCTGGGAGTGTGGCGTGTGGCCTGGCATGGGGTTGTAGGGTTAAGAGGAATGTGATTGGTCCTTTGTGTGCATGGTAGCTGACGTTTGCCCTGCCACTAATGATGGGCACTCCCTCCAGCCGTGGCAGTGGAATCGTGAGGGCAACACCAACATTTGTTCCTACCCAGAGAAGTCCTCGCGAGGCTATGAGGGCAGTGACAGTAATATTCGAGGCAGCAATTCCTCTCTCTCCCAGCACACGATTAATATTAGAGGCAACATTGATGTCTTGAAGGTGGCGAAAGGTCTCTGTGTGGTAGAGGCAGATCGTTGAGGTGTTCTGCTGGGCAATCCAGAGCCCAATGCCGGAGTGAGCCATCAGCTGCACACCACCACCACCTTCATGATGAACAGAAAACTTTTTCTGCAATAAAAGATAAACATATTACAGTAAACCTTCCCATATATAATTTATAAATACTTACTTTATATTTTCTTAGAATTCTAGTCTGCAAATGTCTAATCATATTTATGAATGTAAAATAAAGAAAAACTGTGAGATTGCAAAACTATTAAGAAACAAGTTTTCTCTTAACTGTGTAATGCAACAAGGTAAAGTGAAACGTACAGTTATTTCAGCTGTGAAACAGTCAACCACTCGAACGTTGTCTCCACAGGAAGCATAGACATGAGTATTGATCGGGAGCAGGGCAGTGACAGGGTCGTCGCCGAGGCTGATGCTGAGAGGCTCCCGCATCTGCCAGCCTCCGTCAGACCCTCGTCGGTACACCTGGACACACCCGTTACTCAGGCCAACATATACCTGAGAGGAGATAGATAATAAATTTGTATCATAATTCATCAGTTCCCCAGCATGGGTTACGTTATGTCACTATCCATTATAACACTTTGTCTGCTGCTCTCTCCAGGCCACTCACCTGGTCACAGTGATACTTGATGGTGGTGATGGCTGCTGGCACGGTGGTGGACCCAAGTTCTGTTTGTCGTTCTGGGTCTAGACCACTGTACACAATCAATCTGAAAGGATAGGCTTAAAGTTTACAGTTGTACTTTATATAATAGTCGACCTTCTTACTTTAGAAATCCACTGAGCTAAGGACAGAAGGAAACTTCATATAATCCTGAGATTTTTAGTTTTATAATTGTACACTGAAATGTATATGCTGTTTCTCATAGGCTGTAGTGTCCTCCAGGCAATGGGATGGACGAATCACTCCAAGTGAGACACTGTAAAAATACATCACTCCAAACCTGCACATTCACGTCATGCTATGTAAAATGTCCATGTGATTGGATTTCTCTGTATTGAATTATAAGAAAGAAACATGAAAAATAAGGAAGCTACAAGAGGCCGCGAGACCTACACGTGGTAGTTCCTGCATCGGTTCCTGAATTACTTTACAGTGTGCATGGCTGAGTCCTTACCTGTGTGAGTGTGTGCCCATCCACACGGTGTGGGCACGCAGGGAGGGCTCCTCGGTGGTGGCGGTGATGCCCGGCACGTGCTGCAGCGCGGTGACGCACACCTCCACCAGGTCCACCCGCACCACCTCCCTCAAGCCAACCTGAGGGGCGGGGAAGGGCATTGTCACATTCATGGCTGTTCAACTCAAAATGGAAAATGTGCTTACTTAATGACAATGCAAGATTTATAGAAGAAAAATCTATAGCAAACTCTTGATTTAACAGTACTAAATTTAACATCATTCAGATGTAATGGGCATGCCAAATAAAATGGAACATTAATCAAGAAGTTACGGCAACAACAAAAAAATACACGGCTGCACAATCAAAAAGGTGATCAAATATTATATATCCTTTATAACAAACTTTGAAAAATTCAGTATTATACAATACTACTCGTTGCATTAAAGTTTTTATTACATATAAAAAAATGGTGACATTCCATTTAATGGGCTTCTGACATTAGCAGACACTCCTTGTCCCGTTATTGTGTTAAAACTACTACTGGCTTTTCAACATTTTTGAGGTAGTTTGATCATACAGAAAGGCTGGCAAAAAGTAAGATGACCAAGCGAGTATGTACGAGTGAAGTAGATGGGCGTGGGTTATAGAAGGACGACCCCCAGGGAAATAGGATAGAGTGCTAGAGTATGTAAGAGAAATGGGCGAGAGAAGAACGAGTGGATGTATAAGCATGTAAGGGGGGAATGAACGGACAGGATTAAATGGAGACTTTTGTCATGGCCATCGCCTTGGGGGAGTTCCTCGTAAGAATGGGCATCAGAGATAGTAGTAGTAGTAGTACTAGTAGTAGTAGTAGTAGTAGTAGTAGTAGTAGTAGTAGTAGTAGTAGTAGTAGTATAGTAGTAGTGTAGTAGTAGTAGTAGTAGTAGTAGTAGTAGTAATAGTAATAGTAATAGTAATAGTAATAGTAATAGTAATAGTAGTAGTAATAGTAGTAGTAATAGTAGTAGTAGTAGTAGTAGTAGTAGTAATAGTAGTAGTAATAGTAGTAGTAGTAATAGTAGTAATAGTAGTAGTAGTAATAGTAGTAGTAATAGTAGTAGTAGTAGTAGTAGTAGTAGTAATAGTAGTAGTAGTAGTAAGTAGTAGTAGTAGTAGTAGTAGTAGTAGTAGTAGTAGTAGCAGTTCAACATTTCTAGCCCACCTGCTGCATGAGGTAGATGGTGATGTGGGAGGACACGCCATCGGTGGAGCACAGCCACAGGTAGGTCTGGTGTCGCCCTGTGCCTGAGAGCCGGCTGGGCCTGGCCATGGTGAGGGTGTAGCAGCAGCCACACCGCACCTGAGAGTCAAGGGCAACCATCAAGCATCTATAAGGTCTCTTGGCCTTCACATTTCACTGCTGATAAGTTGTGTACTAATCATCTCTACTGGAAATAGTGTATTGAATAACCATTTACATCACTGAGTCATAATTCGTAAGAGCACTTTCAAAGATCTTGAATGACTCCACTTGATCATAGAAAGAAGTAGCAACCTAGCCTTAAGAGCACTTTCGATGCATATTTCTTTATAAGATATGACCGTCACCTCCAGTCTTACCTCAGTGTCATAGGGTGATTGGAACACTGGAAGGGACTTCACAAACAGAGGCATTTTAGTTGACGGTCGCCTCTCCTGCTCCGGCACATCCCAGGCTGGCGAGTTTGAACTGTCCAGTGCAAGCTGTGCCAAGCGAAGTTCTGGAAACATAACAAGACTCAAAAACAATTTCTTCATTGATTTACATAATGCAAAGTTATATCTTTACACATCAAACCAGCGAAAGATGCAGCAAAAAGGATTGAACTGCATAATGATAATAAGAAAAAGGGATATAATTATGATTCCAAGTTAAATATGTAGGTAAAAACTGGACACAAACTCAAAGCAAAGATGTAGCTACTTCAAAATGCAATGTTGGGGAAATATCCAAGGAAATATGCAATGTTGGGGGTTGGTGCTAGAAATTTGTTCTTACCAACAATCCAGTCTTTCTTGATAACAGGATTATTTGTCTGGAACGTAAATGTCTCCTTTTCTCGGCCTTCCTTGCTTTTGACAGTAAACTGGAGACAACACGCATCCACCCAAGCCATCTGTTCATCTCGGACATGCAACGCTCTCTGAATACTGCCAGAAACTTGTGAAAGGTGTTCTGCCGTGAGACCCTGTTTGAGGTGGAAAACATTACTGTTATTCTTCTATTGCGTACACATATACTACATCGTTGAAATTTTGTTCCACATCAATTAAGAACATACACTAAAGAACAGTCTCAATAACGTACACTACTCACATCGTAGGTCCCCTTGAGTGTAGAGACTAGGGTAGATATTCTGGCAACAACCTCATAATCATGCATGAGGTCATTCATTTCTTGGCACAAGCTGTCAACTTTGGGACCCAGTGTCTCTTCAGGGATGCGCGAGGTGCTGATGGAGCCGGTCTTGTTGGCACCCGAGGCGAGGAGGCGACTCAGGGTGGGGGAAGATGTGTTGTCTTGGATCTGGGCAAAACATTACTTTATAATCATATGAACGTACACAAGTCAATATGTTACAGAAACCCCTCAGTAATATGGTGTTCAAAATGTATGTGTGAATGTTCTAGTTATGCATATACTACTTTACATTATTCTTTTTTAGAACCTGGTGGCAACTTTTGGCAGGAATGAACTCTGCAGCAATAATGTATTATATAATGAGAGAATATGACAAAGCTCCAGCTGCAGTGTTGCTATTGTACCAGTTCTCTTCCAGCTTTTGGATACATCTGCGTACAATGTAGCAAGTGAGTTCACAGGAGACTGTCTTTCTCCTACTAAAATAACTACTTGAAGAGGCAGGATTAATGTATCTTAGGCTGATCTCCCTTCTATATACCGCAACAACCTGCCACAGTTCAAGTGTTTGATTGCTTCACAGTGAAGGGAGTAATGGGAACTACAAAGACAAAAGAGTATCAGAGGTTGGACACTTTCACCTGCAACTCGAGGACTATTTAATAGTAAAATCTGACAGAGGAATGCATCTCAGGGTATCTTGCAGTGCAGTGTGGGCGTTGACATGAATCACAGAAACCCAAACCATGAATTATCTATACAGTCTTTTCTGCTACGTTTATAAGATGCATTGGAGGAGTTGTGTTCATTGTGTAAATGACATATCTGGAGACTTCTATTTTAGTTGTCAATATTACTTATCAGTTTACAGCATTGTAAAACTATGCATTACTTCAAAGACAAAGCAAGTACATCAACTTTACCTCCACATCGTGACCGGATATGCCCACTTGAGGGACAGTCGTTCATTCTGATGTCCATAGTCATCATGAGTCTTTGGCACGACAGTCACACACATGATCAGATCATTAGTCAGGAAGAGCCTGCGTGCCTTCCTCTTACTTATCAGTCCCCCCTGGTTGAATTCCTGTTGAGGAGATAAAACATGAGTATTTTAGAGGGTAAGAAGGATACAGGAATTATCTCAAATTGGAGAAAAAAAAGTTTAGGAAGGAAAATTGTAGAATTCTTATGGTGTATGGTGAAAGGAGACACATTTGGAAGGGGAGAAATGAAGTGCAATATTGACACGTGTAAATAGGATGTAGACATATAAAATGAGTCAAATGTTGAAGATTCAGGCATGTGAAATCAGTTATCTGAGAAGAGTTCTTTGTGTGAATAGGGCATGTAACTTATTGGAGTGTGTAAAGATTAACCATGTCTTATAAAGGTGTAGGAAATAAGTGTGTGGGGTTCAGTGCAGCACCTTGAGATGTTCTGGTCACCTGGAGGAGCTGGGAAAATGTGACAATAAACAAGCAGGTGTATGATGTGGGTGCATAAGGCAGGGAGGGGCTCAATCTATAGTGTGAGGCTTCAGGATAGACCAATGGCTGTCTCACCAGCTGTTGGACGTCATCCTGGCGGAGCAAATAACGGTTCCCTTCTTGAATCCCTCGCAGGGCAAACTTAGTGTTGATGTGCTTCAGTGTGTCTCGGAAGGCTTGGTACTGCTCAGCTTCTCGCTTTCTCTCATTCAGCATTTCAGCCAAAGACTCAAGCTGCGTCAGAGCCAACTGTAGGGACATTCTGTCATGGTGACCCTGTGGCGTGTACTTTAGCAGGTCCTGTGGGTGAAAATAGTATGGTGGATATCAAGAAGGGATACACTCTTCTAAAATCCGAGATAAAGAACATGAACAAAACACTCAAGATTGCAGCATTACGTGCTTGAGATGCAATTTTCACCTTTGAAAAGACTTGGTTATAATACAAAGAAAGTAATGTGTCAAAGTAGTGATTTTATAGCAATCATACCTGGAGGAAAAGAATGAACTGAGGGAAGCGTTGAACAGGCTTCACCATCAGCCCAAAGAATGACAGTCGATCAGGTGAGGTGATCTGACGCATCTGAAACAACAATCACTTTTAACATCAGAGCATCAGAACACAAGGAACTAAGGAAAATAAGGAACAAGAAAATATTGAAAATAAGGCGGGATACTTTTACTTCATCTGTTGTATAGTTTGGTTTTCTGTCACGGTAACCTTTGCTCGTATTTTAGAATTCATGAATACTAATTGTCTTACACACTTTATTGCACCGTATGTTGAAAGTACATCCAAATCTGAGAAAATGTAACGTAATAAATACATAAGAACATAAGAACATAAGAAAATAAGGAAGCTACAAGAGGCCATGAGACCTACACGTGGTAGTTCCTGTTACTTAACACTACCTACGGTCGGTCCTACATCCACCTTTCATCCCGACACTTCAAGTATCCATCTGCCCTGTTGACACGTTACATTCAAGTCTTGGTTATATTTAACATGGGATAAGAAATAGTCAGTATTAGAACATTCTGAGAGATTGTAGATATGAATTTAGCAGCTAAAAGTATTTATCTCTATATTCATATCTGATGCCTGTTCCAACGAGTCTTTGCCTGTTCCTAAGAGCTTCCCCCAATCGGCCGTGACAGAAGGGTCTCCATTTATTTCTGTCTTTGCATTCCCTCCTTACATGCTCTAATCCTCTCATTCGTCACTCAATCATGCCAGAGGTTGGGGAGAAATATGCCAGTCCACATCTGCTTCTTACTGTATCTGTGAAAGGTACATCCTAACAACTCTTTATGAGCAAAGTCCTTCAGCCACTTCTGTTCATCTTGTTGCAACACAATCTCCTCATGGATGGCTAGATGTCTAGCACCAACTCCAGCCTTCTGCATGTTCTCCAACAGCCTTTTACACCCAGCAGATGTGAGTGGACTCTGCTGGGTGTAAAAGGCTGCAGGAGAACATGAAGAGAAATACATGTGAGATTTACTTCATGGTGTTGGGACAATGTGGATTATTACAGCAAAACATGTGTAAGTACTAGTACATACTTCATACAAATTACAGAAGACACAAAACTCAAGTACAATACCTTTAAGAAGTCAGCAAATGCAGTCTTCTTTTTGGACTCTTGTTTTGCAACTTCCATGGCACGAGCAAAATTATTAATAAAGTCGCTGTAAATATCCAAAACAATAGCCTTGGAAAATGAAGCGACGAACACGTCTCCAATCTTCTCCTCGCGGTCCCACTGGCGGACACTCTCGGCCAGGGCGATGCGGAACAGCGTGTGGCACTGCAAGATCTCGGACACCCGGTGGAAGAGTGTGGTGAGCTTGGCGGCATTCACCACCGGCGGCTTGGAGTCCTCGAGGGGCTTTTTGAATTCCTGGGAGGGAGGAGACACGATGGTAAAATGTTGATCAAGAACACTGACCTTGGTGATTGCAACACATCTACACAAGGCTAACTATTTATTATACAAATAAGGACTTTAATGTTCATTTAATGCAAATGTATGAAAGTCTCATTGACAAGATTGAAGCCTTAAAATATCACATTCTCAAAATGTATGAATTTCACACATATTGATCAAGGATTTTGGAGTGTGACAAGTTGAAAGCACAAAGGCAAGGCCTGTGTGCAGCCGTATATTAACCGAACTAAGACTAAAAAAAAGTTTTGTGGAATAAGAAAAGTTATATAATAAAATATAAGTTAGATTAATTCTGATATCAAGCTTGAAATTACATACACTTTTGTGATTACTTACATTGACTAGTCTTTGGAGGGTCGCTACATAGTTATTCTCACTGTGAACTATGGAGGCGACTATGTGCCGTCTTTTTATTTGCTCTGGACTCAGGTTTGGAGGCATGGGGGGTAACGCCGGGGGCTGGTGTCTGCGCTGAAAGGTGTGCGCAAACACTCCACCATTCTCGGCAAACAGACCCCCATGCTCCGAGTCAGCCTCTTCCAAGAGCTTTGGCATCCTGCTGTTAGTGACACCGTTGGTGCCATTGGCCGTGGTGGTGTAGGAGCTGGTGCGCTCGGTGCCGGCGATGGTGCTGCTGCGCCGCTCAACGTCGTAATTGACACTCTTGCGCAGCGAAAACCAGCGGTAAAGTTTGTTGTCCTGGACAGGGGCAGGATCTGGGGACAAACACATGATAAGAATATATGCACATAAGAAAATAAGGAAGCTACCACATTATAAGAACATATGAACATAAGAAAATAAGGAAGCTACAAGAGGTCGTGTTTATTGTTAGATGGAAGCTTGTTATCGAATATAAAATTATTTCAATGTTACGTTACTTCATTTTATGTCATTAAGTTGTTCACGGTATCCTTGAATACAAAGTTAGACTGTGGATGATTTTTCTTGAGAATAAGACTACATATACACATATAATGTGTTCACTCAACACTGCTTTCGTTATCAGAGGTAACAAGCATGCAGTAAAAAGTACCTATGTAAATACTCAAGTTTAAATAATGTACTTTTGTATGGATAAAAATGATTAAGAAAGATACAAAGATTCATCTATCAGTTATATAAGGCCTCTACAGGGGCCTTATCCGCCCATGTATGGAGTATGTCTCACATGTTTGGGGAGGATCCACTCATATAGCTCTCCTAAACAGAGTTGAGTCAAAAGCTTTTAGTCTCATCAACTCCCCTCCTCTGACTGACTGTCTTCAATCTTTAAATCACCGACGCAATGTTGCTTCTCTTGTTCTCTTCTACCGTTATTTTCATGCTCACTGCTCTTCTGAACTTGCTAACTGCATGCCTTCCCCCCTCCCGCGGCCTCGCTGCACAAGACTTTCTACTCATTCTCATCCCTATTCTATCCATCTTCCTAATGCAAGAGTTAATCAGTATCTTTACTCTTTCATCCCTTTCACTGGTAAACTCTGGAACTCTCTTCCTGTTTCTATTTTTCCACTTTCCTATGACTTAAATCTTTTCAAAAGAAGAGTAACAAGACACCTCCCGAAGCTAAATTGGCTCACCCCTCTTTTTTATTTTATTCTCTTACTGTCTTCTTTATAGGGACTGGCAACTAAGCGGGCTTTGTGTTACCCATTTTTGCTGTGCCCTTGGCCAGTCCTTTGTGATGTATAAATAAATGAAAAAATATAAAAAAAAAAAAAAAAAAAAAAAAAAAAAAAAAAAAAAAGTGGCCTTAAATTATTGATGGCGTAAACGTGACAACTGAAACAACCCTAAGTTTTGGCAGTGATGAGACAGACAGATACTACGCTCACATTTGAATTCCAACACTAAATAAATAATGGGTGAGTTTTGACAGTAATGAGATAGGTATTATACATTTGCAATTGTAAGTCACTCAAAACAAAGTAAAACATTCATTGATATAAATATACACACACTTTGAAAGTCATATATCCCCCCCCCCCCTCCCTCAAACAAGCCCAAAGTGTCAGGATGAACACTCACTGTCTTCAGCGGGCTTGATTGTAGAGTCCTTCGGCTGATCCTCCTTAGAGTCCTTGCGTGAGGCATCCTTCAGCCCCTTGGTGGACTGCCTCCTTTCTCGCCACTGTTCTCTCTTCCGCAGGATGCGTTGTTTGAAGTTCTCCAGGCTGTGAGAAGGGAAGGAAAAATGTTTTGCAATCCCGCAGGTTTTACTTAAATGACTTTTTTTTTGTAAACTTGACCATTGCTATCTTATATCAATGATTGAATATTTATGGAGCAAATGTTTGGTAACTCCATCACGCTCTCACAAAGGACAGCTGGTGTTGTTTTAGGTCACGAGCAATGACGATCCTCAAGGACAGCATTCAAAGCATCATGGCAACCCCGCTTTATTACCCCCAAACAACAGGTAAACCCGTCACATGTGCAGCTCTGATTACCACATCTTCTTGGCATTCAGAGCAACCAGACTAGCCATTTGAATTCAGTGTGGTCCCGGCGCGTGGCAGGACTCAGCGTTGAGGTAAGAGTCATCCTGTTATCTATCTGCAGTCACTCACACTCAACACACGAGACAACAGCGACAGAGGACGGGCGCGCAGGTGTGTTGTCACAACGAGTTATCTAACGCGCTATCAGGAACATAACTCCACGTGACATTATTATTCATAAGGACAACAGACATCTTAGGAAGGTTTGCTCAGGAATACATAAATGTTTTGAGTATGGGTTTGATATTAGCATGAATCACCCTTTGGTTAGACTTCACGCAAGTTTTCACGTAATTGAGACAAAAATAGTACGCAACGAAACTCACTCTAACTCAACAAGCAACAAGTTATTAGATAAAAGTGAGTTGTATTATCACATAGATATAACTCTCATTAACAAACTTGTTTGTATGTAGAAAGAAAAATAAAAAACACATTCTGATAGGTGAGGGTTGGTGGAAGTCTTGTTAGAATTAGTGGACCGTTACTTCAGGAGCACGAGAATATACTTGCAAAACTAACTTTTGGCTCCTGCCGAGGGTGAGGCTGGCACTGCGCCGCAGCCCCGCGCCCCGCACCGCCCGCGGCGCGTCCTCCGCCACGCACCGGGGCAACTCCAACATACTCTGACTCGTATTCATTCGTAGGTCATCTGAGTCACACAGTACGGAATGTGATGCCTCGTGATTCCTTGAGTCTTCACCAGCAGGCTCAGCTTCACCAGGTGTCGAGTCCTTCGTGACATCGTTGGAGGAATCCTCTCCTGAATCTGAATCACGCTCCACAGCCGCCCCGTCAGGATTACTGTGCGTGGGCCACGCCTCAGCAAGGATGGATTCCTTCAGGCTCGGAGAGTCGTGTATGCCAGATCCAGCGATGCTCCAGCGATTTAGGAGGTTGTCGCCAGCCTGGGATGCCAATCCTCGACGCAGGACTACCCCGGGCGTCGACGTGAAGGCCTCCCCCTCCACCGGGCTGCGAGCACCGACTCGGAGAGAAGGGCTGTATACAACGTGATCTTCTTCGACACATTCTTCGCTGATGGTGAAGAGTTGACTGGTGCTGGAGCTGTGCGGGCTGCCGTCACGGTCGTCCCCGCCGCCTGCTTCATCGCCTTCGCCGTCCACTGCGTTTGGATTGGACCACAATCTTATTTTCTCCTCATCATTTACTTGTTCACTTTCATTTTGCGTAGGAGGGAATGCCTCCTCCGATTCACTACACTGCAAATGTTCAGACTCTCCTTCAACGCCATCATACCACTGCGTAGACCTATGAGAAAAATGGGCCTTTGAACCACGTGAAAGGCCAAACTTATCTTGGTCAAGCATAACAGTTTTCATTAAGTGATGGGAGAAGCCTAAGTTAAATGCTTGTGTTGGCACTCCTGAACCTGACTCACACTGATCCTGGTTGGCAGTTACGGGGTGCCTACCAATACCACCTTCACTGACGTCACTCGCATCGCTACCCACGTCCCGAGAAGTTCTGACGGATTTTCGACGGAACAACAATTTCATTTTCGCACTGAATTCGGATCTGGGTCGCCGGTCTATGAGTTTCATATCGTTGGTAGTGTTTCTCATGTGAGACGGCAAAGTCCGAGTGCCATCTATTTTATCTAAACTTTCAAAGTCACAATCGTGTTGCAGCCTCACCAGCGGCGACCTGTTCCTGACCTCGTGCAAGTTGAGGCTCTGCGATCGAGACAGCTTATGTCGACTTTTAGGATTTGCCATCATACTTGTCTTCGGCAAAGGTGAAAAAGGCAGCGCCATTGTATTTCGTTCACACAAATGTTCACTCTGAGTCTTGAACACTTCTGGTTGTGCAATGTTTCCCCAGCGGGCACACGTTTAATACGGAATTTGCACGTTAGTTGGAGAGTGGGTTGAGCAGCAGGGAGTTGGCTCCCAGCAGGAGCAACACTGGCCGAGCAGAAGATGGACGCCAGTGTTGCTCCCCGCGCCGCGCCACGGTGACTGTCTCCCTGTCACCACCTCGCCCCTATCGACATCTACATGGCCAAGATTAGATACGCGCACAGATAAAGGTGGAACATAAAAATATACACATACTCCCTTATCTTACTGCTGCTGCATCTATTACAAAGAAAGCAATACCGATGATGTGTTAGGTGTCTGTGCAGGGTGCACACAAGAGTCAAGTGGTGTGAGTGGTGAGCCAAGACGGCACTGGTGTCACCTTCTTCCTCCTTCTGACTCTAAAGCATAAGCTCCCCGGACGATAAAACATAATCCCTCACCAGCATAGTAACTGACATCTTTCGTAATCCAATCAATTCCGATCACATAAACATGAGCGTGTTGGAACATACTGATTATAGAAAATAAAAAAAATCCTAGATTCAACCCTGAAATGTCATACACATGATGAAGACCGTGGTGAATGAAACAACACAAACACACACACACACACACACACACACACACACACACACACACACACACACACACACACACACACACACACACACACACCTATAGTTAACTTATAAATTATTGACTTTTTACATAATGCGAAACATAATAGCATCGCCTTGACACTATCTGGGACGCATTATGTATGGATCTAAAGGTTATCGACACTTCAAAGCTGAGATATGACTAGAAGCAATAACTAAATGGAGGCTTTGTTCGTGGTTCCCTTCAAGATCAGTTTTGTGTGAGAGAACACCGCACGTGCCAACTGTTCACGGGGGCCACCTAGTGCCTGACCTTGGCATCGTTTTCGTCATGGCGGAGCAGGCGACGTGCTACGCGCGTCAAATAGATTTTTACAACTGTCCACATAATGCAGAGTACAACAAGACTGGTAGAGAGGGAGAGCAATGTACTCACTTGGGAGCCTGCGTCTTAACTGGACCTCCTCCGTTCTCCTCTTCGTTGCTGGAGTACGACTCAAAATCCTCGGAGCCCCACGAATCCGAGGAGGACAGTTGTCGGTGCACGTGAAGGCGGCGGGAGACCCACGTCTCCTCGCTGCCGCCCCCCGTCGTGCCCCCCGCGCCGCCGCCCCTGCCGCCGCCGCTGCCCACGTCTGAGATGTCCTCGTAGATGCGGTCCTCACACCAAGGGCCGCTCAGCGTGCTCGACCGACTGGAGCGACTCGACCTGCTCGACCTGGAGTCTGGAAGGAAAAAAAAGGGCATCAGACAAAATTTATATAAAAATATATTAATAATACTGAATGTTATATAACAAGTAAGATATTCATTAAATTTAGTCAGTATAACATTATCAACAAGACAGTTTAGTCACTTCAATCAAATCAAGGATGTAAAACATTAAATCATCATAGACTGGAAATAGCTTGCAGTTAAAACAGAGACATGACGGACAACAGACTCGCTCCCTCTGAGGCGAGCCTGCGTCCGCCAGGCACACGGGACACTCTCCACGCCTGACCCCCACACGTGGGCGCAGGCAAGTAATGCTACGGTGCTACCACGAACAGGACGCTGCGGTAGCACAACTGTATACAAGGTAGTCGATAAGTACTGTACAGGTGTTTCATATGTACATCGAAAAGTATTAGGTAGCAGAGCCATGAAAAGATCACACCACCACCCTGAGCAGCAAGCAAGCAGGTGAACGCGAGGGCGCAGAGGCAGCACATGCAGGCGCCGACCACCAAGCAGAAGCACCGCCGCCCAAACACTCAGAACGTCGCCTTACCACAGTCTGGTCCATTCCCCTCGTTATTATTATTTCTCTCATTCCTGTCTTCAATGGTCTCATAGATTGGCTCAGAGGTCGCAGGCACGCCCTTACAACCAGCTTCTTGTCGTCTGCACTCGCCAGTTACGCCGCTCTCAAGGGCGTGAGTTGTGTCCTTAGCGCTGCCACTCCCTCTCCCTTCTTCTTTTGGACAGTCGTAAACATGCTCGACGCTCTCTGTCTCGACCCCGAGTGCTGCACAGTCACCTCCCTGGGATTCTGAAGTTACGACTTGGCAGTTCACGTATTTTGCTTCGTCAGGTGCAGGCACTGGCCGACTTTTAACAACTGTGGCGTAGTGCTGCTCTCCGTCGGCGTTATGTGGGGCGGCCTTGGTTCCTGTTATCGGCGCCGCCTCAGTTTCTGCGGACGTGGATACAGTTTGGCACGAATCTTCCACTGGATTCTCCCCGACGGCGAACTCTATTTCGTAGTCTTGGTCTGCGTCATCATTTTGCAGGATAACCAGGCTTTCTTCGACTTGGTCTGACTCTGCTTTACTTTCATCATCCGCTCCAGTTGTTGGTGGAGTCTCTGTTTTATTGCCCGGGTCACCGCCCTCACAGTCAGGGCCAGACTCCGCGGGTGGAGGATCACTCGAGGATGAGTTCTGAGTCTCGACTTCAAGGGCTTCGGGTGTTTCATGGATGGTTTCTTTCGTCTTCTCAAGATCCATCAATGTTTGTTCTGTTTCGGCTGCAGGATGACCAGCGTGAGGGTCTTCATCCTTCACTTCTTCAGGACGCGGATCATCAACACTGGAATTTTCCTGAACAGGATCTATTTCATGACATTCGTTACTAATACTGTTCAGGTGGGCGTCGTCACATTCTGGACGACCGAGAGGGCCTTGGGGCGCGGCGCACAGCAGCGAGGGAGCGGTACCCCTGCGGCAGGCGCGGCTACTCCCTCGCGTTTCCGTGGGCGAGTCAGGCCGGAACTCACAGGAATGTCGCCGCGCGCAAGTGTGGTTTAAGGCCTGTAACTCCGGCAGCACACGGCAGATGGCGGCCATCAGGTCAGTGGTATCCTCGTCCACCACGAAGGAGCGGCCAAAGCTTGTGTCAGAAGTATCCACCGCCTCCCTGTTAGGATCCAACACTGCTTCTTCTCCCTCGCTTCTTCCAATCAATTCTTGCATTTCCTTTCCCGAGGACACCACCACACTCTCTGGCTCGCTGACGTCGCCGCTCTCGTTGTTGTTGCCGTCACTGGTGGATGAAGGTGGATGGCTCGACCCTTTCTGGCCCTCCACCATCGCTCCGTCGTCCACTCTTGAAGGGGCGTCGGAGCAGCCGTCGCCACACACCTCGCTCTCGTCCCCTTGTAAAGGCGCGTCAGTGAGATTGTCCTCGTCAGACTCTCTCTTGATGGTGGCCTTCATCTCTGTCTCCATGTGTGGCCGATACAGTGACCTTTAAACACACTCTCCTGTCATTGTCCTCGGCTTCACACTTGCTAGGCCTCACCACAACCACCACTGCCACGACAATGTCACCGCGGCTAATATATTACACCACTAGAGTTAATACGTGCCTCGCCGCGTCTTTTCTCCCTACATAATCCAAGGACGAGGGAGTGACAGCATTACATTTTCCAGACATTATTTCACGAGCCACACTGGAACACTTTAATAGCACGTGACATTTCCGGCGTGGATGAATGACCACAACAACACTTCGTACACTTATATATACCTGATAGCTGAAAGTAAACGCAAATAAAATAAAATTAAATACATCACAAACAGTACCATATAAATTAAGTTATACGCAATAAACAGAGTTGGTTCTCACGATAGACGCAAACTTTAGTCAATGTTTATACGTGGGAACAGCGATGAAGGGAGACGACTCGATAAAAATAATGACTTGTTGGGGTTACGGCAAGCAAGCGGGAAGGGGGGGATGGGGAGGTAGTTAGTGAACGAGGGGTGGGTGGGAGGGGGAGGTAGTTACTGTCGCGAGGGTGGGAGGGTGAGGTAGTTAATGGGACGAGGAGGGGGAGGTAGTTACTGAAAGGAGGGGGTAAGAAGGGTAGGGGGTGAAGCGTGTCAACCCTTGCCTCTCTACAGGAAGCGAAGGTTGCGGTGGTCGACAAAGGGAGGTGGAGAACAAGTGTAAGAGGAAGGGAGGGCGTTGAGTCTGCCTTCCCATCCTCCCTTCGTGCCCCCCGCTGCTCCTCTGCTCTGATGACCAATATCCTGAGGCCTCTTCCTGCCAGCCGTGCCACCTCCTCCTCCTCCTCCTACTCTTCCTCCTCCTCCTCCTCCTCCTATCTTCCACGCTTAACCCCCAAAAAACAGCAAAACCGGTTCCTTCCACATAAACCAGCAGCAGACACCCACTGTTAGCCGAGGTTCCGCCGCCTAATACTCTCAACAAGGCGGGGATCGAGTTACAAGGCGTCGCCACCTCCTCGCTAAACCCTCGCCTCTAGAACACTCACGTCATGACTTCTGCAGCGTTCAATAAATGTTACATGAGGTTAGATGATAGATGATGCACTGCAATAATAGAAGTTAGAACCACAATGAAATAAGTCTTAATATGAAGCATCTCTGTGACAACAACAATCAACAAAAATGGAGTTGAAACGTGACACAACCAAGGAATGAATGATAGACGTTGCATGACAGGGAAAAAACTTGCCTTTACTCATGTTAATATTCAAACATCTTGGGAGTGACACCAGACGCCGGGGTGAATGCTACAACCCTGGCTGCCAAGGGCTTCGTCAAGGTTATGGAGTGCTGTAAACACGGTCGTAACTGTTAGGACCGCGACGCACGGCTAACGAAGCTAAATAATTCCGGGTTGTCCTCGAGTGTTTCTCTAGCCATAACATTTTGATCTATGGTTCCTTAACGAAGAGTAATTTCTTAGTAGTTTTATATTTTAATCAAACGTTAATATACTGTCTTGATTATACCTGGACAGGACACTTATACCTTCACAAATTTTCAGGTGAGAGGCACATTGTATCCTCACAGGCCCCCCTCCCTCCATTACCCCCCACCCTCCTCTTCCCGCCCCACGTCCCTCATACCTTCCCTTCCTGTTCATGCCACGTCACCAACGGCTTGCTTACAAACACCTTCCCACTTGTTGTTGTAGACATTGAATTGAGTGAAGAGAGCGCTGACTAAGCGGGTCTTTCCCAACAGTTTCTGACCAGGCGCACCCCTGGCCACTCCCTCAAGCACACCAGACACAGACACACACACACACACACACACACACACTTCACACACTCACACTCACTCGCACACGAGCCAAAAGTTGCAATAAAAGCTTCTTTACTGCCCCTTGACTTGTACTTCCACTCTTCTGGCGTGGCGCCATTAGGACGCTGGTGGCAGGATTACTAATTGCCGCCACAGTGAGTGAGCGCCGCGCCGCCGCCAGGTGAGGGTGATGGCACGCCACTGTGACTCCAGTAACACGAGGCAAGGCTGTGGCACCCTGACGCTGACGACCGCCCACGAGCCTCCGCCGTGCCCGCCGCCGCTGTTA
Organism: Chionoecetes opilio; assembly: GCA_016584305.1. NCBI lineage: Eukaryota > Metazoa > Arthropoda > Malacostraca > Decapoda > Majidae > Chionoecetes > Chionoecetes opilio. The sequence continues at coordinate 176,632 of JACEEZ010002266.1, forward strand.
CCTAACCTAGTGGGCGTCCAGGGTCCCGCTGGGATCTCATTATACTCCCTGTATTCCGTGGGCGGCGTCGACGCTGCTGCTACGCATAAACAAGGTGGGATACTAGGAAGGGCGAGCAGTCAGTCCGTCACAAGTGTTGCTTCAGCGTGAGTGTTGTGTACAGCCTCACTGTTCTTTACGAAAATTAATTACGTTGAACAATGAAAACAAATCAACATTTCGTCATGCAATCTATTCAATGACACGTGCCAGCCGCTCCTGCCCTGCTCGCCCATGACGCCGCCCAGCCCGCAGTCACCATGAAGACCCAACACGTTCACAGGGCGGGCCGCGCGCGCGCACATACACACACACACTCTCCCTGCACCACCACACATACACACACACACACTCTCCCCGCACACACACACACACACACTCCCCGCACCACACACACACACACACACTCCCCGCACCACACACACTCCCCGCACCACCACACACACACACACACAGAGGGGTCAGAAGCCCTTCCTGTCGGCACCAGCATCTCCCCTCATAACCCCCCCCCCCCGCACCCCAACACTGCCTTTGATGGGGCTGAGTGTGATGGTACCGAAGGAGAACAAGTAATAGAGGAAAGAAACACTGATAAAAGGTAGAGAGAAGAGTGGTATAAAAGGGAGACTGGATACTTGCCAACAGCTGTCAAGGATCCCTGCACGACACCACCACCACCGCTGAGCCTGTGCCCCCCCTCCCCCCCTGAGCCCACCCACCCACCGCTGCCTCACACAAACATCCTCCTCCACACTGCCGCTCAACAATGGAGACAAGTCAAAACAAGCTTATTATCAATGAGTCCTGCGGTAGCTAGGGACGAGAGAGAGAGAGAGAGAGAGAGAGAGAGAGAGAGAGAGAGAGAGAGAGAGAGAGAGAGAGAGAGAGAGAGAGAGTTTCGCAAACTAACTAAAGAAGTAACTAAAAAAGACGTAACTATAGATATAAAAATAATAAACGTAACATAAAAGACTAACTATAAAGACGAAACACTAGTAAATTTCGGGTGAAGGACAAATGGAACAAACCAATGAATCTATAAACTCGTACAGTACCCAAACCAACCCAACCAAAACATCATCTCTTGGGGTGTCGCTATCACTAAGGAAGCACCACGATGGCAAAAAATGAAAGACTTCCCTCCGACTCACCTTCTTTTCCCTCTTCTCTTCTTCTCCCTCCTCCGCCTCCTCCTCCTCCTCTATTCATCAGCCCCCACACCCACCTTCCTCCTCCTCCTCTACCATCAATCCCCACACCCACACCCCTCCTCTTGCTGCAATTACCAAAGTCACCTGCCTTTCCCTTTACCTTTGACACCTCCTGAAGCTCGCCAACACTCACCAGCACCACCATAGCCATCACAGCACTCGTCGGGGGTGTCAGAGTAACCTCCTCCTGACACCCGAACCAATACCTATCACTCACTAGTAGCAAGTTTAGCAACCTCACACGCTTGCTGCCAACATTGCTGACACTCACTCTTTGCACACATTACACTCTTTTTATCTCTACTTTTTTTCTCCGTCTCTATAAACACTCACGTCTACCAAAGGTACCCAAAGCTGAAACACCTTCACAACGTAACTACCAATCATCAAGAAGTTACGTCTCATCCTCTATCCTCATCTAATCAAGTCTAATCTTCCAAAGACGCCAAAGGACTTCTTCCTTTTTATAAGCAAACAACTTCACAACGTAGCTTTCAAGCCTCAAGAAGTTAAGTCTCGTCTACTTTTATCCTCATTCTTTCTTTTCGTATTCCTCATTCATTCTATCCTCATTCTGTTATCCCTATCCTTATCTTTTTTCCTAATTAAGTCATCTTCCAAGGACGCCAAGAGTCCAAAACTGGTATGTCATGTCTTCAAAAAGGCGATGAGAGGGAGGAAAAAGTAAAGTCGCAATTACCCAAGTCACCGGGAACAATATACACACGTGGAGACAAAAAGTGAGTCTGACGTCATTGCGTGGGTGCGTGGAGAGGCCGCTGTCTTGCTGCCCTGGACGCTCAGAAGGGCAAACGGTCGTGTCTTAGTATTTTTCTATTTCCTCCTCTCGCTCCTCTGCGCCAACCTTCGTCAACAGGTATACAAAAACAGGGTAAAATAGGGGGAATACTCGCTCCTCTGCGCCAACCACCATTAACAGGTATAAAAAAACAGGGTAAAATAGGGGGAATACTCGCTCCTCTGCGCCAACCACCATCAACAGGTATACAAAAACAGGGTAAAAAAGGGGTCGTCGGCTTAGTGTTATTCTATTTCTCGCTCCTCTGCGCCAACCACCATCAACAGGTATACAAAAACAAGGTAAAAAGGGGGAAATACGCGCTCGTTTTGCCTCCGCCTCCATCAACAGGTACAAAAATAGGGTACAAAAGAGGTCGTCGTCTTTGTATTTATTGTGTTTCCTCGCTGCTCGCTGCAAACACAAGGTAAAAAAGGGGGATACGCGCTTATTTTGTCTCCTTACTCCTGTCCTGTTGTTGTTGTGGTTATTGTACTCTATTTAATTTACTCCTCGTAGGATATTAGTGTTTAAAGTTATTCTCGCGTCACTTCAGTTTGTTTTGACTGTCGTAAAGGAAGATAATTTTTTTTTTTTGTCCGTTTTTGTGTTTCGAAATATACAGCGAGAAACTTATGTATGAGATGCCTAAACAATGAGGACGTATCTCTCTCTCTCTCTCTCTCTCTCTCTCTCTCTCTCTCTCTCTCTCTCTCTCTCTCTCTCTCTCTCTCAATCTGGTTAAGTATAATTAAATAAGAGTGAAAGGAAGAACAGAAAAGTCACTAAAAGATTAAATGAAATAAAGATGAAGTTGCAATTAATTCAAAACAAGGCGCCTCTCTCTCTCTCTCTCTCTCTCTCTCTCTCTCTCTCTCTCTCTCTCCAATAGCTGTCAGGGGTGAGGAATGAAACGACACACACGACACACGATCCACAACCCACACTACACAACAACAAACATTTCAGGTGATGTGTAAATGAAGTGTCGTCGATTATTCTTGCACAGGCGCGGGTGTGGTCTTACCCAATACTAAGATGAGTCACGTGGAGAAGGAAGGCATCATTATGTGCCAGTATGGAAAGGTGAAGGCCGTGCTGATGACTGTTGATGATGATGATGACTAAGGCCTTTGCATTAAACAGCCAGCCAATATTTACCGATGACTTCAACCACATGACGTCATGTGTTTGGGAAAGTGAACAAATAGGTCTCATGTACCAAAAGGAGAGAAAGAGAGAGAGAGAGAGAGAGAGAGAGAGAGAGAGAGAGAGAGAGAGAGAGAGAGAGAGAGAGAGAGAGAGAGAGAGAGAGAGAGAGAGAGAGAAAGAGAGACAGAGACACACAGAGAGAGACACACAGAGAGACAGACACACAGAGAGACAGACACACAGAGAGACAGACACACAGAGAGACAGACACACAGAGAGACAGACACACAGAGAGACAGACACACAGAGAGACACACACAGAGAGACAGACACACAGAGAGACAGACACACAGAGAGACAGACACACAGAGAGACAGACACACAGAGAGACAGACACACAGAGAGACAGACACACAGAGAGACAGACACACAGAGACAGACACACAGAGAGACAGACACACACAGAGTGACAGGCACAGAGAAGCACAGGAGACGACACACAGAGACAGGCACACAAGAGACAGACACAACAGAGACAGACAACAGAGACACACACAGAGAGACAGACACACAGAGACAGGCACACACAGAGAGACAGACACACACAGAGAGACAGACACACAGAGACAGGCACACACAGAGAGACAGACATACACAGAGAAAAAAAATATATATATACACACACAGAGAGAATAATAAACAGATATAAAAGGTGGAATATAAGAGATTGGTGATAAAGAGGATAGGGAGGAGGATAAATATGCAAAGAAAGATGAGAAATGGAAAAGGGAAAGGAGTTAAGGGTAGTGGAAGGGAAGGATTACATGTACAAAGGAGGTCGAGTAGTGTGGGCGATGGGCGGGGTTCAGGTAGGTGGGTGGGGTGGGCATAGGTGGGTGGGGTGGGCGTAGGTGGGTGGGGTGGGCGTAGGTGGGTGGAGGACTGGGGGTGGTAGTGGTGGTTGCCCAAGGACAGGGAATAGGAGGAAGAGGAGGAGGAAAGGGAAGAAGGAAGGCCAGAGATGCTGCTAACTCACGACATCCACCGCCACCACCTTCACTTCTTCCCAGCCTCACCCATCTTCCCAAAAACTATTATGTAAGTGAACGTAACTGACAAAAGCCTAACCTCGACCAATCTTCACCGCTGCCTCTCTTCAACACACACACACACACACACATAGATAGATAGATAGATATATAGATAGATAGATGCTCTTTTGACCATAGTATTTACAAGGGAACTCAATAAAATAGCTACGAACTCATTAAAACTTTAAAAAAACTCAATAGAACTCAACACACACACTGTCACACACACAAGAGGAGTACCGCTGGGTATAGCCTGGGGCGCCTCCAACCCTCTCTCTCAGGCCACCAGGAACGAACCCAACGTAACGTCACACACTCACAAGAGCCACAACACACTCACTCCACTCCCTCCCAGCCACTCCGCACCCCACCCAGTGACCCAGCCACCTTCCCACACATCACAGGGCCTGCACGTCAATCCAATGCGTTTCCACCGTTCATGATGTGCCTTAAAACCCTGAATAGCTTGTTTGATCTGAGTATCTGGCGAGCTGCCGCATCTACAGACATCCTGACGGCCATTCTCGCCTCACATCCTCCACGTTCTCTCTCTCTCTCTCTCTCTCTCCTACTATTATATCACCACTTCTTCACTATTACCAGGTAACCACGACTGTCAATAACCATTACAATCCTAAATCACATATATCAAGACTCACTTCTACTTCCACTTCTCCCTTAACTCTCTCTCTCTCTCTCTCTCTCTCTCTCTCTCTCTCTCTCTCTCTCTCTCTCTCTCTCTCTCTCTGTGTGGTCATATACGCTCCTGTGTTATTAAATTTTATTAGCCGCAGTGCAACCTTGAACGTTTTTCCTCCGGTCTGACATTCTGGTTCGGTAACTCCACTCAACGGCGGCGTTGAGGATGCATGCAACGCTGAGCCGAGGCTGTGTGGCGCCGAGGGGGTCCCGCGGTATCCTGTTACTGTGACCCTTGTGAACGCGACCACTGGTAAATGTCAACAAAGGCTGTGAGGGACTATAATTAAAAAAAAATAATAATCCCTGTCATTCTCTTGGTTGAAAGAAAAAATGTAACTTCTAAAGGAAAATTATAAATTCTCGGGAAAAAAAACCTACACCCACACATAGATAAAAAAAAATATAAAAATATGATAAAAAGAAGATAAGGGTCAATGATAAAAAAAAAATGTAAAAACTCCGTCATTCTCTCTCTTGGTTGAAAGAAACATTCTAACTTCTGGGAAAAAAAAAAACTACACCCACACCCAAACAAAGCCTCATCTACTACCCTCATGGTGATTTATGAGAGAAACGCGGCAGTCCCAAAGATCACGTAACCTTCCCCTTCATTACAACAGACTTCCCACGGCCATTGTCTCAGCTCATCGCGTGTCCCAACATATTACAAATAAACTTGCGTCATAAGGAGAAGAAAAAATACAAGAGTCGCGGCGGTGTGTCCAAGGCGGCGGTCAGTCTGGACACGAACAAACGGCAGAAGGAAGGAAGGATTGGAAGGAAATCGATCCAGGACCTTCGCGTAAGTGGCTGCACGTGCCTCGGGGGTGGATGGCCGGCGAGGCAGCGTACAAACAAACGGGTGAACACACAGGTGGGAGGGAGGCTGCCTAACATGGAGGGAGGTCCGGGTATGAGCCCGTGATGACGTCTTTACATAGAATTAGATAGAAACTAGATCACAGCCCCACCGATCTTCCTCAAAACTACGTATTATGTACCGTTAATAACACTATAGTCGCCAGTCACTTGCCACAGCACTAATGTCGCCAGGAGTCATATATTACGAAATTTAGCATCACTACAGACTTGTATGTGCCACTGAAGAGGCATGCACAGTAGTATATATTATGTACATCACACTACATGTCTTCAGTGCCACATAAAAGTCTGTCGTGATGCTAAAATTCGTAATATATTGTGCCTGGCGACATTAGTGCAGTGGCGAGTGACTGACGACTATAGTGTTATTGACGGGAAGTGAACGTAGCCTAACTCGACCAATCTACCTTCATTTCTACATCTCGACATCTACTTCTTAGATCTACTCTCTCATCTATATCATTATAACAAAGATCAAAGGTGTATTATTGTATTGAAAACAAGCTAATATCTGTCTGTATAATAATGATACTCGTACAACACGCGATCACCCGTCTAAGTGGACATTAAGTGATTATCTCAGACAAGTGGAGTGGAGTGGAAACCGGAACAAAGATACCTAAATAGAGATGATAAGTGGAAAAATGCAAGTGGTGTTATATTCTGAGAGCTAATTGTTGAGGTTGAAACTTGAAGCGGTCTGATGCTTTGCAGTCACCGGCCGGAGTCATTGGTTGGGAGGAAAATAAAAAATAAAAAAAAAAAAAAGTTAAAAGAAAAAATGAAAAAATTGTTGCTACATGTTCTGAATTCCTGAGTCGTGTTTGGTGATTACATGAATAATAGCATACATCGAAGCTAGTCTCTCTCTCTCTCTCTCTCTTTTTTTTTTTTTTTTTTTTTTTTTTTTTTTTTAAACACAACTAAAGCCCAAAGGTGCACTGTCGTGTGCTACCTATCTTAAGGGCAATTTACACATAAAATCTCTAAATAAATTTCTCTCTCTCGTTCTGTCTCTAATTCACTCATTATCTCTCTCTCATTCTGTCTGTAATTCTCTCTATCTCTCTCTCTTTCTCTGTGTTGCCTTGCAGTGCCTACATTCCACGCCGTTACGCAGGGCAGTGAAAATAATAAGGTCATCTGATGAAGTAGTGAAACGTGACGCATCAGATGTGACATTTTGCTCCCAACCATGCGAGTTTGGGCTCTCTCTCTCTCTCTCTCTCTAAAAGTATTGAATCTGAATCTGAATCGCTCTATCTCTCTCTCGATTGGCTGATGTGGTTTTTTTATTTTTTTCTAGTGAGTCTATTCAGCCTACACACACACACACAGACAGACAGACAGACAGACAGACACACAACACACACACAGGAAGTCAAACGAACACTCACAGTCACACGACAAATAGACAAAGGGAGTCATAAGCACATACACATTGTTTACACATTGTTAGCTGGGTCAGTGAATAACAACTCAGCGCGTCAATCTGTGATCCCGCGTTCGAGTCCCGTCCAGTCTTACCCAAAGATCGGTCCTATGAATTATAAACTCTTTCCGGCAAGGTAACAGTTGGTGATCGCGAGTCTAGCGCATGATCAAGACTGGTAAATAACACACACACACTCTTGAAAGAAACTTGACTTAAAAGACTGGATGAATGTAGACACGGAGACGGGACCACACGAGTGTAGCTCAGGCCCTGTAAAACACAGCTAGATAAATACATACACACACGCACACATTGACGTTGTCCCTCCAAGGGCGTCACGCGTCATAAGGCCGCCAAGGCTCCTGAAGGGCTGGTCTGCCATCAAGGGCGGAGAAACAAAATCTCCACTTCGATAACAGCAACCATAATAGCAATGAAAACAATAACATTTGATCAACGATGACTGTTATTGGTGCTGTCATTAAAATTATCATTATTACTATTATGGTTATTTTCATTACAAATATTATCATAGCTACAATTATCATTTTAGCAATCAGTGCTTGTTGGTGCGTGGTGTGTTGGTGCCCAGGTAGTGGTGAGTCACTCTCTAATTCTGGCCTGCGGTAATCTGATATTGGTTCATCCTGCGCTGCATTCTCTCTCTCTTATTTATTTTCTTATGTGCTGGCTGGCTCGTTCTGTAGCATACACGCACACACACACGCAGCCTGAATTTCGTTATCTCCCTCTCTCTATTACACACACACTGCCACGATGGTCCATTGGATAGAGCTTTGGCTCACACACACACACGCACACCCACACACTCGCAATACCGTGCGATGGTCAGGTTGATAGCTTGCTGGCCTCCCATTCTGTGATAGCCGGTTCGAATCTTCACTGCTCCCAGAGATTTTTCACTGACAAAATCGGGCGGTTACTGTCCCCCTTGAGCAAAGGGATGGGGGTGTGTGGTGTGAGGTCCCAGCATTACCCTAAGATCGGTAATAATGAGCTCCAAGCTCACACCGGGAGGGTGCAACTGGCGATCGCGAGTCAGACTCGCGTGGACAAGACCATGGGTGAATAACACATACACACACGGAAAAGAAAACACTGATTCAAAACGAATTACATTCACTTCAACGACACAATCAAGATAAGATGTTAAGATTGTATTGTCTTACATGTTTACAAGAAGATGAAGATGAAGAAAGTGTAAAAGAAAAGAATAATAATGAAGGAAGAGGACCAGTAAGAAGTAACAGTAAGAGGGTTAAGCTAGGAATAATCTAAACATTCCTGTTAAGTCAAATAGTTCTCAGTTTTCCAGCTTGCTCCCGACTGTAAAACCTATAAGAATACTATAATAAAGTAAAAAAAGAGAGCGAAAAAAGGGAGGGGATAAATAGAACGCGAAAAAAGCAAAAAAAGCACACAAACAGCAGCCTTCACCCTACTATGCAGTCTTCCTCTCCTCTTGTAGACGCCCTCGCCTCAGTTTTCACTCAGCGGCACTTTCACAACCATTACGTATGCCAGCGGTGTCCGGCCCGGTAATGGAGACCCTGCCGCCCCTCATGAAGGTCCCGCGTCCTATACAGGATCACGAGTTACACGAGTACTACACACACGATCAACACGGTAGCCTTATATATCCTTTTTTTTCTGAGACTTAAATGCATCCTGCAACACTCACTCTTATGACTTTCTCTCTCTCTCTCTCTCTGGATAATTAAACGATTCGAAGTAAAGATTCTCTCTCTCACACACACACTATCTCTCTTCTTTTTGGTAATAAAACGATTCGAAGTAAAGATTCTCTCTACACTAAAAACCTTTCCACTTCGTCAGCTTTTTGGCCCTTCTCTACTAACTCCTCAACCCTAGATCGCTAGGTTATCCTGGAAATCCTGACAACACATTACCTTCAATACAAGTGCCTTACCTCACATAGTTCGCTGCAGAGGGTAGACTCGAACGTATTTACACGCATTGGATGTTTTTCTAAGAGGGCGTAACCAAGTAAAAAGGCTAAGGTTAAGGGTAAAACTCTTAACCATAGATAAAAACCAATAAATCATGTTGAGATGCCTAATGATACTTACTGTCCTCCTCTTGGAGAGCCCTGCAGAGTATGAGAAGAGAGGGATCAGAGAGAAGAGATGACCGAGAGTGGAGACGAGTAGAGAGAGAGAGAGACCGATGAGAGAGAGACAGACACAAGAGAACAGAGACGAATAACGAGCGAACACACAGACAGACCTAAAGATTTTTTTTGAGACGACAGAATAGACAGGCGAACAGACACTGACAGAGTTCGCTAAGAGTGAGAGATACAGACAGAGTGAAAGATGAGAGAGAAGATTCTCTAGAGAGAGAAATTCTATTGAGATGAAGAAGAAGAGATAGAGGAGAGAGAGAGAGATTTAACAGCGAACTACACCACAAAGAGGAGAAGAGACAGACAGAATAGACGTCAGACACCAACCTACGAGATGCAGAGATACAGACAAGAGTGATGAGTCAGACACAATGAGATTACAAGGCCAGAGTGAGAAATACAAGACGGAGACAGACAGACACAGACACTTATAGACTGCATGTTTATACTCTAAGAGAGGGTTTTGTAATAAGGTAAGGGAAGGGGAGATTTAGAATAGAGAGAAAAGAGTAAGGAGAGAGAGAGTGAGAGTTAAGGGGGAGAGAGGAGAGAGAGAGAGAGAGAGAGAGAGAGAGAGGAAGAGAAATAGACAGAGCGAGACACAGAGAGACAGACGGAAGCAGAAGAGAGGTATTTCGAGGTAAAAGCAACAAAACACATAACTTTCATAGCGAGCACACTCACCAAAGCATCTGGAGGAGAACGGCTTCAACCTCAAGGCCCTCCCACGTCCAGGAAAGACCGGAGCCATCACTAACGCAAGGCATGCACGCGGAATGTACCACCTCTACAACACCAACACCACTCCACACACACACAAACACACACACACACACAACACACACACAAACACACACACGCACACGCAGACAAACAAACATGCCCTGGTCCTCACATCCGTTACACTCATCTCCGGGAACTGAATCGTTTAGGATCTCTCTCTCTCTCTCTGAACAAAGAATTCATGTTGACCTTACATTTCAAGTCAACATGTAATTTTTTCTCCCTGTCTATCCACCACGAGATTAATAAACAACACACCCACACACAGAGGCGCCACGGAGACGCACTAGACTCCTGAGCCACATATGAAGGAGGAAAAATAATATTAAAAAAAAACTCGGAAAATAACAGGCGGGAGGGAAGACGGGGAAGGTTTGAAGGCATGACGGATATTGCTTTCCCAGGCAATCACGTCGGTCAAGAGAGGAAGGTCGGAGCTTGAGGAGCCTTCACGGACACTCCTCTCTTGCGCTGCCTACAAACACAATACACACCCAAAGCAGAGCCATAGATAGGGATGGCCTTCATAAGATGTTCCTTTAACCCCTTGAGACCCAGAGCGTAATTTCCATTGTAATTTGGGTACCATTAGACGATTTTTAGTTAATATAAGCAATATTTTATAGATATGACCTGTTTAGTATCCTTGTCGACTCACTGATTTGGTATATTCAGTTACTTTTCGTAATTTTATGGCTCGACAACATACAATTTTTTATAGCAAAGGAATGATCTGGGCGCTAAGGGGTTAAGATACTACTGATACTTTGTAATTATTTGTAACGTCTTCATTACAATATACAGATCTCGAAGCAATGGAGCATAAGAGGTAATATGGTGCTGCTTAGACCGAGCATGGCCAAACTCTCCCTATCTAAGGCTCTGACCTAAAGGAACGCGTCTTTTCTACGAGGCGACTAACGACACACATCACGACGACCAGGTTATGCGAGGGGCGGCGCAAGGGAGTGGCTGTGCTCCTTCCTGCTTAAGTGTTACCCTGGAGATGGGACAAAAAACTTAATGAGCGATAAAAAGCTTGATTCATTTCCTATTCCACATCCACCGTCCCTTTTTCCACCCCCCTTCGCTCCACTTCCTCCTCGTAGCTCCCTCTGCACTACTCCCTTTTTCCTCCCCTCTCACTCCACCTCGACCTCGTCTTCCACCTCCTCCTCCTCCTCGTGGCTCCTTCTCCACTATAGTCCCTTTTTCCTCCCCTTTCGCTCCACCTTGTCTTCGCTCCACCTTCTCGTCCTCCTCCACCTCCTCCTTGTAACTCCCTCTCCACTAGTCCCTTTTTCCTGCCCCCTTACTCCACCTCCTCCTCGTAACTCTCTCTCCACTGTCATTTTTTCCTCCCCCCTTTCGCTCCACCTTCTCGACCACCTCCACTATTCCCTTTTTTCTCACCCTTCCCTCCACCACGTAGCTCCTCTGCACTACACTTCACTGTTCGTCTGACCTTCGCCGCTTAGAAGGGAGGGACATGTCGGCGAGAGACGGGGAGGACCTTACGACACACTTGCTTAACCAACCGCACGATACAATGTTTTTTGCTGTACATTTCACAAAACTCGTATGTTGAATGAGTGATTGTTGATGTTATTGATTTCCACACCATGAACTTTCAACATTCACACACACATGCACGACGATCGATCACTTGTTTTCACTGTATCGACTTTTTTGTTCCGAGATGATGATGTGTGTTATTCCAAGAACGAACGAGCGAACGAACCGCCACCACCGAGGTCACTTTCCAATGATTCTGTAAGACGTAATTATATACATCTACGTTCTTTTCCATTTCACAACCTCTCTAACACTCTCACTATCTTCCTTTTACATTTCTTCCACCGCAACACAAACACAAACAAACAAAAACAGAACCACGAAACAGTCAATATTCAACTTTTTCCGTCAGTTTCACATCAGTTACATCACAATAATGAACTCTTTTCTATTTTCTTCACCCAATGTGACCCAAGAACACCTGTCCACACACACAGGTAACCTACAACAGGTGTGGATATTGTGCGCAGGGTGGGGGCGGCAGAAGAAAAATGGGAACTCGCGCGCATCCGAACCTTCTTGCCCGGGCGTCTGTTCTCTACTGAATGGCTGGTGGAGTGGTGGTGGTGGTGGTGGTGGATAGGGGGAGTAGTGGTGGACTGGTGGTGGTGGTGGAGGCCGTACCACCCACCACAAGTCCCCCAACCCAACCCAGCCAACCGCCAGAGCTAACTCGCACCTTATATTCCTCCCCCCGACGGTTGACTAAAGGTTATGAGGAATATGTGATACGATTCATTTTGCAGCAACACGCAAATATGAGGGTGGGAAAAGGTAGGAAGTAAAAGGTAGGTAAGGTGAGGTAAGAAATACGCCACTGAGGAATGTAAACCTGTGTTCGAGATGTTTAAAGGAAGGAGGAGGAGGAGGAGGAAGAGGGGGAAGGGGAGGAAGAGGAAGAGGAGGAAAAGGTGGGTGTGTAGGCGGTTAATGTGAGTTCGGTTCGTTTGCGAGAGAGAGAGAGAGAGAGAGAGAGAGAGAGAGAGAGAGAGAGAGAGAGAGAGAGAGAGAGAGAGAGAGAGAAGAGAGAGAGAGAGAGAGAGAAGAGAGAGAGAGAGAGAGAGAGAGAAAAAAAAAAGAAAAAAAACTGAGACAGAAACAGAGACAGACAGACAGACAGAGAGAGAAAGAGACAGATAGAGAAAGAGAAGAGACAGAAAGAGACAGGTAAAAGAGAGAGAGGGAGAGAGAGAGAGAGAGAGAGAGAGAGAGAGAGAGAGAGAGAGAGAGAGAGAGAGAGAGAGAGAGAGAGAGAGAGAGAGAGAGAGAGAGAGAGAGAATAACAAGTGGGGAGGACCTGTCATACAAGATTGATTAGTTATTTGAATGAATCATTTCCAGAACCCCCAAAAGGCAAATCAATTACCTGCATCGACATGTCCATCTCAATTATTACATTCCTGATAATTCTCAATAATAAAAATCATGAAGCATTAAAGCACAGAAAAGACGAACTATAAAGGAAACTTAATTGTGTCCAGCTGTACCGAACGAGCGGGGGGAGGGAGGGAGAGAGAGAGGGAGAGAGAGAGAGAGAGAGAGAGAGAGGGGGAGAGAGAGAGAGAGAGAGAGAGAGAGAGAGAGAGAGAGAGAGAGAGAGAGAGAGAGAGAGAGAGAGAGAGAGAGAGAGAGAAAGCACTCAAGGCGCCTCACGCAATCCTAACCTAATCCGATCAATCTCTAGATTTACAAAAGAGAAAAAGACAAAATAGAAAGAAAAATAAATGAAACGAAGAACAATTACCACACATTTAAATAACGGGAACAAAAGCATTCGTTCTTAGCTCACCTGACATTACACACACACACACCCACACACACCCACACACACACACACACACACACACACACACACACACACACACACACACACACACACACACACACCTATCCTCTGTATCCAGGTTCGTATCCCCTTCACTCACTCGTACACACTGCCACCAACGAGTATTTAATTTACCTGTACGTAGAGGACCCAAGACAGGTGAGTAAAATAAAGATAAAGGGAAAAGATAATAAGAGTAAGATAAAGAGGTGAATAAAGAGCTAAAGGAACAAGAAAGACCGAAAAAAAACATGTTGCCTCAGAAACTATAAAAAAAAATCCTGCCTCAACAACTAAAAACCATGTTGCTTACAGATTAATCATTTCCTTGCAATCAGTGACGCGCCTTTTTAGTTCCTGACGCAGTGACGGGATTCACAGAAGCGTTTCGCGCCCTCTGATGGCTTCCAGGAGTGAATTCCGAACCCAATTATTGGCCATTACGAATACAAATGATTGTGCTTTTGTGTTCCTCATCTCTCCCTTCCCCAACCACACACAGGATGACTGACAGTGACGCTGCCACGCAAACACCCCCCCCTCTCTCTCTCTCTCTCTCTCTCTCTCTCTCTCTCTCTCTCTCTCTCTCTCTCTCTCTCTGTCTTTTCCCTTTAAGTGTTTACGCATTGACACCACTGATTAAATGCAAAGATCGAGAAAATGGTGTTAAGAGATTATATACGAGAAAAATGGTTTGACTCTCTCTCTCTCTCCTCTCTCTCCACACTCTCTCTCTCTCTCTCTCTCTCTCTCTCTCTCTCTCTCTCTCTCTCTCTCCTCTCTCTCTCTCTAACTCTGTGTGTGTGTGTGTGTGTGGACGTGGGTGTGTCGCTGGCTATTCACCTGACGGCTCCACCAATCATCATAATCCGGTTCTGCACCAGCGAAAGATCGTAGTGGCGACTCGCTGGCTGGCTGGTGCTTCAATAGTGACCAGGAAGAGGAAGAAGGGGGCCGTGGGGCTGGGGAGGTGAAGGGGGTTTAAATGACTTGAAGGGGGGGGGGAAGAAGATTGTGGGGGAAGTGGGGGAAGGGGCACTGGACGAGGGGATAGGGCGGGGAGTGTGGGTTGGGGGATGAAGGAGGTTTAAATGACTTGAAGGGGGATAGGAAGGATATTGTGGGGGAGCGGGGGAAGGGGTATTGGACGAGGATAGGGGAGAGGGTTGGAGGATAGTGGAGTGAGGATAGGTTTTAGGGAGTGGGGTTGGGAAGGGGTGGGGCATTGGATGGGGGGATGGGAGGGGAAAGAGGGTTGGAGGATGAGGTTGAGGGGTGTAGGGGGATGAGGTTATAGGAGTGTAGGATAGATGAGGGAGGGGGTTACGGAGGGGGTGGGGGCATTGGAGGAGGGTAGTGGAGTGAAAAAGGGTTGGAGGATGAGGTTGGAGGAGTGTAGGATAGGTGAAGGGAGGGGGTAAGATGGGGTGTTGGATAGAATGACCTCTGAGTTAGTTGGCCCGTTGGGAGGTCCTAGAGGAGAGGAAGAGGCTGCAGTCCACGCCAAGAGGGTGAAGAGGGATGAGGCCGTGTCGAAAGGGTTTTGGAAGAGGAAGGGAGGTAGGATAGGAGGTAGTAGGATAGAGGTAGGTAATCAGGTAGGAGACGGAAGGGAGGTCTGGAAGGAGGAGGGAAGGACTTGACTAGGGGACTGAGCCAAAATTGGTTGTTAGAAGACGAGCAAACAAAGAGACTGGATGAAAATAAGACAAAAAATTAAGTTCGCATCAAAGAGGATTTTCTCAATAAAGGTGAGGAAATGGCAAAGGAGGGAAAACAAGAAAGGGTTGAGGAGGAAATAAGACTGATTTGGAAGAAAACGCGCACAGAAAAACTGATTAAAAGAAAAAAAGGCGAATCTGAGGGAAAAACAAGATGAGTGAGGGGAAAACAATGAAGTGTTGGAGGACAAAGAAGGCCGGAAAACAGGCAAGCAGGGAGGAAAATATTAGGAAAGCGAATTAATGGAGGTTTGAGTCCACAATGAAAGGTGAATTACGTTACTTTACCTGAACTTTAAGCAGCTTTAGGCATTGAATAGCTTTAATTATTATTATTAATTATTATTATTATTATTTAATTATTGTTATTTGGAGTTTTTGTTTGAGTGTATTTCTCCATTTAGTTTTTCTTCTTTTTTTTCGTTCTTTTCTCTCTCTCTCTCTCTGTTTTTCTCCGTTTCTTCGCTTCAACATGCCCAAGGACACACACACACCCACCCACACACACACACACACACACACACACACACACACACACACACCCACACCCACACCCACACCCACACACACACACCAATTATTATTATTATTAGAATAGCCAAACAATTAAGAGACTCACACGTCAACAGAATTTCTCTTTCTCTCTCTCTCTCTCTCTCTCTCTCTCTCTCTCTCTCTCTCTCTCTCTCTCTCTCTTCAGGGGCGGTGGCTCTGACCTCCCTCCCTCCCTCCCTTATGTAATCACCAAAAGAAAAAAAAAAAAAAAAACAAAAACACGTACGTAACCTAAAACACAAAAATACGAAAGAGAAGAAACCACAAACTGAGATGTAATTCTGTGCGTTGCAAGAATTAAACATCGCAATAATACCACACACGGGGATGTAAACATGAGCTTATACATTCAAAGAGCATTAGTGAAGGGGCCTTTTATTCTGCTCTTATGTAACCAGGAACACACACACACACACACACACACTGAGATAACAAGACACATAAATAAACATAATCTGGATGACGCAACAGCTAAAAACACGACACGCTACACGAAATATTCCAAAACGACGAGGCAGAGTGAGACAAAGCGAGAGGAAGAGAGACAGACAGCCAAGAGAGAGACAGAAAGCGAGAGGAAGAGAGAGGGACAGAGAGAGAGGAAGAGAGAGGGACAGAGAGAGAGGAAGAGAGAGGGACAGAGAGAGAGGAAGAGAGAGGGACAGAGAGACAGAAAGCGAGAGGAAGAAAGACAGACAGCCAAGAGAGACAGAAAGCGAGAGGAAGAGAGGGACAGAGAGAGACAAACAGCCAAGAGAGAGACAGAAAGCGAGAGGAAGAGAGAGGGACAGAGAGAGAGAGGATGAGAGGGACAGAGAGACAGACAGCCAAGAGAGACAGAAAGCGAGAGGAAGAGAGAGGGACAGAGAGACAGACAGCCAAGAGAGACAGAAAGCGAAAGGAAGTTAAAGAGAGTAAGGAAGAGGGACACAGAATACACATGGTCTTCTTCCCCTTATCACATAAAAGTAGAACCACCCAATAGGAACCACACCAAGGACCTGTATCTATCCGCCTCGCCCACTTATAAGATTTGTAATGGATACGCCCCCTTGAGGTTACCAGTCTCAATTAATAAAGTTTCCACATTATCCCCACGAGTCTAGAGCGAGTGATTAAATGCCAGAAGAGGGTCAGGGGGAGGGAGAGAGAGAGAGAGAGAGAGAGAGAGAGAGAGAGAGAGAGAACCTACGACACAATTGCATTCCTCTCATACATTACATTTTCTCCTCCTTTACAGAGAGAGAGAGAGAGAGAGAGAGAGAGAGAGAGAGAGAGAGAGGAGAGAGGAGAAGAGAGAGATGAGAGAGAGAATAGAGAGAGAAGAGAGAGAGAGAGAGAGAGAGATGAAGAAGAGTCGGACGAGAAGTATAATGCAATAGAGAGTTACGATAATATAGTGTATTAGGATGATACGGATAGTAGTGTTGATGGGAAAAGGAGTCAGGAGAGTTGTAGTTTGTCGAGGAGAGTTGGTAAGTGGTCAAAGTTAAGGGATGAGTTAAAGGAGAGTCGTGGATGGTCAGGGAATATCGGAAAACATCTTCCCCAACTCTATGCGGGTATGTGGACTCCGGGTGAAGACGCTTGGCTGTAGCTCTGAAACTAACCATAGGATTTTCTCGAAAACACCCTCATCTCATTGTAATTTCCACGCATAGTTTCGTAACAAATCACTGATGGAACCTCACCTAACCTATCGTAACCTAACGTAATGTAACGTAATGTGTTCATAGTAAGCGCGACATACTGTTCCAGAAAACGGGAATATGCTATCGGGGAGGAGTAAAGTAGAGTCGCGGAGAGTCATTAGCGGCTGTCAGGTCCAGATGAGTGGTGGCGAAAATATATAATTTATCTCATTATACAGGACGGGCGGCTTGATTTCCATCCCATAATGCAACTGTGTCCACAAGCCGCTGTGTGTGTGGTGTGTGTGTGTGTGTGTGTGTGTGTGTGTGTGTGTGTGTGTGTGTGTGTGTGTGTGTGTGTGTGTGTGTGTGTGTGTGTAGTTACCCACGGCCTAATCACCCGCTGGACACGTGACTGCCAGCTGTTACCCACCCGGAAAGAATTTGAGTTCATAGAAACAGACAACACCCACCCACCCACCCACCCCACCCACCCACCCCCCACCCACACCCACCCACCCACCCACCCACACCCACCCACCCACCCACCCCAACCCACCCACCCACACCCACACACACACACACACACCAGAACATATTGATAGATTTTATACGCAAGAGACATTCGATAGAAACAGCAAATACGAAAAAAAAAAAATATTCAGGAACTAATACTCCTCAGAACGTTGTGCCAAATCATAGAACAACAATAATAATAATAATAATAATAATAATAATAATAATAATAATAATAATAATAATAATAATAATAATATAATAATAACAATAATAATAATATTAGTCTCGGTTACCAGCGAGTACACTGACCCAACCTTCTTTCCTTTGTCCCTTCAAAACGCCCCTTCCCTTCTCACTCTCCTCCCCATCTCCACACCCAGCCTGCCGCCCCATCCCTTCTCCACCTCCTCCCCATCTCCCCACCCAGCCACTCCCCCACAAGAACGGCGCACCCCACCCGACACTCGCTCCCTACGACCCACCAACACGCACACACACACCACACACACAGACAGCTAGACGTAGTACATACACACACACCAGCTGTAAGGGCCAAGAACAAGTTAGGTGTATGAAGAGAGGGAAAGGAGGAAGGAGGAACAGAAGGAGAGTCACGTGAAAGAGGTGAACTGTGACTGGAAATGGAAAAGATTACTCCAGTCTAGTCCAGTCGTCAACCAGAGCTCCTCCTCATCCTCTTCTTTTTCTCTTCTTCTTCTTCTCTACTACTCTTCTCCTCGAGTACTAGGCTTGTTGTCTGTAATTCCTTTTGCTGTCTGTTCTTCCTTTTGTTGTCTGTTCTTTCCTTTGTATTTCTTCTTCTCCTTCTCCTTCTCCTCCTCCTCCTCCTCCTCCTCCTCCTCCTCCTCCAGCAATACCCTCGCTATGGACCAATAGGTCTCCTGGTGTCTGTTATTCCTATGTAATCCTATGTAATCCTATGTAATCCTCCTTCCAATAGGTCTCCTGGTATCTGTTCTTCCTATGTATTCCTCTTCCTCCTCCCGTTACTGCACGCTTCACCGCCCGTAGCACCTGCTCTCCTCGGCCATCACACTCCCAGTACTCTTCCTCCTCACTACTGAAGGCGTCCATTGGCCATTTTTGGAGTTATTTTCATCAGTGTCCAACCTCATGTCATTCTCTCTCCTGGTTCTTATTCCATAGTTTTTTTCATTTTTTATTTAAAGTTATTAATCACACAGATGGTTTAAATGGTAGTTAAGATAAGGCAGTAAATGTTCTCCAGTTATTCATCATTTTTTTCCTCCTCGTGTATTTCTCTCTCTTGTTGTGTCTTTGATTATTTTTCTGTCGTTTATTTAATTTTAATATTCTCGTTCTCTTTTACAGTTGTGTCATTGCTCCTCTTCTTCTTTTCTTTATCCAATTTAGTCTTATTTTCTGACTTTCTTCTTCTACTCTTCTTTCTTTTTCTTTGTCCTCTATTTGCTCCTCTTCTTACCGTTCCTTTATCTTCATTCTCATTTTCCTCCTCTTCCTTCTTCACTCCTCAATCACTCCTCCTCCTCGTATTCCCAAACCACTAATCACAATAATCATCCTTGTAAGTTCCTCCATTTCATCCTCTTCATCACCTTTTATACCTTATCACATCGTTACTCTTTAATCTCTGCTCCTTTACCTTTCCCTAATCACTTCTAACCCTCGTCATTACACGCTTTATCTGCCCTAAATTGAGCTCGTTTAGGGAAGGGACTCGGGGGGCCGTTCATTAGGAAGTCCCCGAACAAGGACCTTGAATATACCCCGGTAGGAGCTTCCCTTGTTGGACGATTGACTATACTGAGGCGTGTGTGTGTGTGTGTGTGTGTGTGTGTGTGTGTGTGTGTATGTGGTGTTTGTGTGTGGTGTGTGGGGGGGGGCCAGGTGTGTGTGTGTGTGGTGTGTGTGTGTTGTGTGTGTGTGTGTGTGTGTGTGTGTGTGGTGTGTGGTGTGGTGTGTATGTGTTTGTGTGTGTGGCGGTGGGGGGGTGCCAGGTGTGTGTGTGTTGTGTGTGTGTGGGGCCGTGTGTGTGTGTGTGTGTGTGTGTGTGTGTGTGTGTGTGGCCAGGTAAAGGTTATAGGAGAGACCAGGTAAGTAGAGGCCCGGAGGCAGATTTTTAGTTTTTAGTTCAGTAATTTACATCTCTTATAAAATGGCAGGTAAGGCAGGTAAAGGGAGTAAAAGGAAGACAGGTAATTGAAGCTGAGATAAGTTTGAAGTTAGTCTGAGAGAGAGAGAAGAGAGAGAGAGAGAGAGAGAAGAAGAGAGAGAGGAGAGAGAGAGAGAGAGAGAGAGATGAGAGAGAGAGAGAGAGAGAGAGAGAAGAGAGAGAGAGAGAGAGACCGACACAATAATTACATTCCTGTGACATAATTGCTACATTTTGTCTGTGATTTTCTTTTTTTCTCTCTTTCTCTATTTTGCCTTGTATAATTTTGTTCTCTCTATTTTATCTATCGGTATATTTTTCTCTTATTATTTTTTCTCTCTCTCTCTCTCTCTCTCTCTCTCTCTCTCTCTCTCTCTCTCTCTCTCTCTCTCTCTCTCTCTCTCTCTCTCTCTCTCTCTCTCTCTCTCACCCAGTTAATCCAGTTACTCGCACGTAAATGCTTAGTAACTCACTACGCCACGGCTCCTCAGGATGGGGGACGACCTCTGCTCTTTAACTTCTCGCATAACTTTAAATGCCCCTAGAGTAATAAACCGCGTGTTGACCGTATAAGGGATGAGGAACTTTGAAGAGGGATGTTTCAGTCAAGGTTACGGGGATATCAAAATGAAGGGAAGAATAGATGCTCGGTATTATGTAACTAAAATTTTGTATAAGTCGTATTTATTCCTATTTTTCAGCTACTTAAATTTTCTGTAACTATTTTTTCTCATAAGTCGTATTTTTTTCTTTTTTTTTCAACAACTTTTTTCTGTACAACTATCTTTTTTTTTATAAGTCGTATTATTTTCCTTTTTTTCAGCTACTTAAATTTTCTGTAATTATCTTTTTTTTATAAGTCGTATTTTTTCCCTTTTTTCAGCTACTTAAATCTTCGTTAACTATTTTTCTATAAGTCGTATTATTTTCCTTTTTTCAGCTACTTAAATTTTCTGTAATTATCTTTTTTTATAAGTCGTATTTTTTTCATTTTTTTCAGCTACTTAAATTTTCTGTAATTATCTTTTTTTTATAAGTCGTATTTTTTTTTTTTTTTCAGCTTAAATTTTCTGTAACTATTTCTATAAGTCGCATTTTTTCCTTATTTTCAGCTACTTAAATCTTCTGTACCTAGCTTCTTTTTTATAAGTCGTATTTTTTCCATTTTT
This sequence comes from Chionoecetes opilio, assembly GCA_016584305.1. NCBI lineage: Eukaryota > Metazoa > Arthropoda > Malacostraca > Decapoda > Majidae > Chionoecetes > Chionoecetes opilio. The sequence goes on from JACEEZ010002266.1 coordinate 198,043, forward strand.
TCAGCTACTTAAATCTTCTGTACCAACTAGCTTTTTTTATAAGTCGTATTTTTTCCATTTTTTCAGCTACTTAAATCTTCTGTACCAACTAGCTTTTTTTATAAGTCGTATTTTTTTCAGCTACTTAATAAATCTTCTGTACCAACTAGCTTTTTTTATAAGTCGTATTTTTTTCAGCTACTTAAATCTTTTGTAATTATCTTTTTTTTTATAAGTCGTATTTTTTCCCTTTTTTCAGCTACTTAAATTTTCCGTAACTATCTTTTTTTATTAGTCGTATTTTTTTCAGCTAGTTACTTAAATCTTCAGTAACTTTTTTTTTTATAAGTCCTATTTTTTCTTTTTTTCAGCTACTTAAACCTTCTAAGTCCTTTTTCTTTCTTTTTACTTCAAAGTGTAATAAAGTTCTTCTATTATGTTTGTTGTATTCCTTAATAAAAGTTCACGCATATAATTTTTTTTCATCTTTTCATTCATCTTGTACTACATCAAAAAGGTTTACGATTATCTTTTTTTCGACTGTTTATACATTTATATCCTATTCTCATTCTTTCCTAATATTTACAATCCTTTTTCCTAACCCTTTGAATCAATAGTTCAAGTCTCTCTTTGCAGTAATCCTCTTCTTTTCTTTATCAATTATAGTCCTTTTTTCTAACTCTCTTCTCGTACTTTTCTTTAGGCTTCTGTCCTCTCTGTCCTCTACTTACTCTTCTTCCCCTATCTATCTTTGATTCACATTTTCCTCGTCCTATTCCTTCTTCACTCTTCACTCCTTTGACTCGTCTTCTTTCATATCATCGTCTCTTTATTACTACATTTCCCCTCATGTCTCTTCCATTTAATCTCTTCTTTCTATATTTCATCATCTCTTCATTACTACATTTCCCTTCATGTCTTCTGTCATTTAATCTTTTCCTTACTACATTTCCCCTCGTGTGTCTTCCATTTAATTTTTCTTCCACTTCATCATCTCTTCATTACACCATTTCCCCTCGTGTCTTCCCTTTCATCTCTTCATTGCTACATTTTCCCTCATGTGTCTTCCACTTCATCTCTTTATCACTGCGTTTCCCCTCATGTGTCTTCCACTTCATCTCTTCCTTACTGCGTTTCCCCTCATGTCTCTTCCACTTCATCTCTTTATCACTGCGTTTCCCCTCATGTCTCTTCCACTTAATCTCTTTATCACTGCGTTTCCCCTCATGTCTCTTCCACTTCATCTCTTCATTACTGCGTTTCCCCTCGTCTCTTCCACTTCATCTCTTCATTACTGCGTTTCCCCTCATGTCTCTTCCACTTCATCTCTACATTACTGCGTTTCCCCTCATGTGTCTTCCACTTCATCTTTTCATTACTGCGTTTCCCCTCGTCTCTTCCACTTCATCTCTTCATTACTGCGTTTCCCCTCGTCTCTTCCACTTCATCTCTTCATTACTGGGTTTCCCCTCATGTCTCTTCCACTTCATCTCTACATTACTGGGTTTCCCCTCATGTCTCTTCCACTTCATCTCTTCATTACTGGGTTTCCCCTCGAGTCTCCCTGACCTTCTCATCCCTCGGCGTCAACAGGGAATCAATGCAACTCAAGGAAACGACTGGACATTCTTTACTATAAGCCAAATGTCACAAGATTTCCTGCGGATGTCTCTTTGTTTAACTTTATGTATGTTAGGTGTGTCTGTTTATCTCTATGGTAAGTATATACACACCCACACCCACACACACACACACACACACACACACACACACACACACACACACACATACATACACAGGTCGTAAGCATATCCTTATACTTACACGTATAATGGTTCCATCTTTTCTTTGTATACATTTTTCTAGGGTACTATCATTCCTCCTCCTCCTCCTCCTCCTCCTCCTCCTCCTCCTCCTCCTCCTCCTCCTCCTCCTCCTCCTCCTCCTCCTCCTCCTCCTCCTCCTCCTCCCTCCACCATGGCCCCCTCACTATAGCAATGGTCTCGATGCCGCTACAAAGACCATTATGATGCCTCTCCCACCAACACTAACATCCCCCTGACCCGCATCTCTCACAACACTCCTTGCTATACTCTCACCACACACCCGCACACACAAATAACCCCCCTCTCTCTCTCTCTCTCTCTCTCTCCTCTCTCTCTCTCTCTCTCTCTCTCTCTCTCTTCTCTCTCTCTTCTCTCTCTCTCTCTCTCTCCACCAGCTGCGTCAGGATGAGCAGAAAGGGTGGAAGAAGAGAGGGAAGGGAGGGAAGAGGTCCGTGGAAAGAAAATAGAGAGGGGAAAGCGTGGAGGGAAGACTTAACAGAGGGGGAGGTGCCTTCGAAGTGCTTAAGAGCTTACGAAAAACAAGACTTGGGGGCGTCCAAATGACAAGGAGGAGGAGGAGGAGGAGGAGGAGGAGGAGGAGGAGGAGGAGGAGGAGGAGATGAGCCAACACTGCACGGCAAGACAGGTTTGGCAAAGCTCCTCCTGCTTCGCTACAACTCACGTCTCGCAAAAAGCTACACACACACACACACACACATACCACCTACTACCACACACTTCTCCTCTTATCACTACTACTAACACCACTATTACCACGTACTTCTCCTACCACTACTACTCACTTCTACCACTACTACTACCATACATTTCTCCTACCACTACTACTACTACTACTACACACTTCTCCTACCACTACTACTACCACACACTTCTCCTACCACTACTACTACTACTACACACTTCTCCTACCACTACTACGACTACACAATTCTCCTACCACCACTACTACCACACACTTCTCCTACCACTACTACTACTACTACACACTTCTCCTACCACTACTACTACTACTACTACTACACACTTCTCCTACCACTACTACTACCACACACTTCTCCTACCACTACTACTACCACACACTTCTCCTACCACTACTACTACCATACACTTCTCCTACCACTACTACTACCATACACTTCTCCTACCACTACTACTACCATACACTTCTACTACTACTACTAAGTACTACCATACACTTCTCCTACCACTACTACTACCATACACTTCTCCTACCACTACTACTACCATACACTTCTCTTACCACTATTACTACTACTACACAATTCTCCTACCACTACTACTACCATACACTTCTCCTACCACTACTACTACTACTACTACACACTTCTCCTACCACTACTACTACCACACACTTTTCCTACCACTACTACTACTACTACACACTTCTCCAACCACTAATACTACCACAAGCTTCTCCTACCACTACTACTACTACTACACACTTCTCCTACCACTACTACTACCACACACTTCTCCTACCACTACTACTACTACTACACACTTCTCCTACCACTACTACTACCATACACTTCTCCTACCACTACCATACACTTCTCCTACCACTACCATACACTTCTCCTACCACTACTACTACTATCATACACTTCTCCTACCACTACTACTACCATACACTTCTCCTACCACTACTACTACTACTACACACTTCTCCTACCACTACTACTACTAACTACACACTTCTCCTACCACTACTACTACCACCACTACTACCACCACACACTTCTCCTAGCATCACTACCACCACTACTACCACACACTTCTCCTACTACTACTACTACTACCACATACTTCTCTTACCACTACTACTACCACACACTTATCCTACCACTATTACTACCATATACTTCTCCTACCACTACTACCACAACTATTACTACACACTTCTTCCTTCCTTCCTCTCCTCTCTTACTACATCACTCTCTCTCTCTCTCTCTCTCTCTCTCTCTCTCTCTCTCTCTCTCTCTCTCTCTCTCTCTCTCTCTCTCTCTCTCTCTCTCTCTCTCTCTCTCTCTCTCTCTCTCTCTCTCTCTCTCTTAACATCAACAATCAACACCTACCACGCTCTCCCACGCAACTCATGACCTGCCCAACGTTAATACCCAAACTCACTCACTCTCTCTCTCTCTCTCTCTCTCTCTCCTCTCTCTCTCTCTCTCTCTCTCTCTCTCTCTCTCTCTCTCTCCTCTCTCTCTCTCTCTCTTTAGTTCCTCCTTTTCGTCCTCTTCCTCCTCCTATTATACCTCGTCACATTCTTACTCTTTCCTCTCTATTCCTTTACCTTCTCTCTCTCTCTCTCTCTCTCTCTCTCTCTCTCTCTCTCTCTCTCTCTCTCTCTCTCTCTCTCTCTCTCTCTCTCTCTCTCTCTCTCTCTCTCTCTCTCTCTCTCTCTCTCTCTCTCTCTCTCTCTCTCTCTCTCTCTCTCTCTCTCTCTCTCCCTCCTCTCTCTCTCTCTCTCTCCTCTCCCACACACTTCCTCATTCGCGTTCCCCAGTCACTTACTCATACCCTGACCACTCAAGTTCCCAGATATCCTCCCACTGCCTCGTGTGTTCCTGTCCTCCCACCTATACGAGGCACCTGTGGTAGTAAATTG
>JACEEZ010002266.1:207500-210000 GCA_016584305.1 Chionoecetes opilio
CGCTCCCCCTGCCCCGCACTGCCCCGCCCCCTGACAGACATCTGGGGGCCGCGAGATGCAAAAAAGTGAACTGTGATCATAACTCTGCCTCATCCAAAGAGAGAGAGAGAGAGGAGAGAGAGAGAGAGAGAGAGAGAGAGAGAGGAGAGAGAGGAGAGAGAGAGAGAGAGAGGAGAGAGAGAGAGAGAGAGAGAGAGAGAGAGAGATATCTTTAGCTGATTCTGAACATTTACTGTTTAAACTTATCTACCTTTTAAGCCATGTGTGATTAATAACTTTAAATAAAAGAATAAGAGAGAGAGAGAGAGAGAGAGAGAGTAGAGAGAGAGAGAGAGAGAGAGAGAGAGAGAGAGAGAGAGAGAGAGAGAGGAAGAGAGAGAGAAGAGAGAGAGAGAGAGAGAGAGAGGGGGGGGGGGGGGAAGGAGAAAGCTAATTAGAAGGAGACATTGGCACACAAACATTAGAATTCATCTCCGGCGTTCCACCTCACTTAACATCTTCCTTGACCTTTACTTGAGAGAGAGAGAGAGAGAGAGAGAGAGAGAGAGAGAGAGAGAGAGAGAGAGAGAGAGAGAGAGAGAGAGAGAGAGAGAGAGAATCATCACAAGGTTTAATTTTTGGCTGTAGAAGCAAATAAATTAAACTGGATTTATCTTTGAAGTTACAGTATTACTCTCTCTCTCTCTCTCTCTCTCTCTCTCTCTCTCTCTTCTCTCTCTCTCTCTCTCTCTCTCATAAAAGTATCAAGTAACAGGATAAACAGGACACAACTCATCACCTCTCCTAAGTTAACTAGAATCCTCCTCCTCCTCCTCCTCCTCCTCCTCCTCCTCCTCTTTTTCTTCTACGTCTTCTACGTCTTTCTTCTTCTTATTTAAAATTAAATAGCGTAGCTTATCACGACCAGCCTCGTAAGAACTAACAAGTCTAACTGTTTGTTCTTCCTTTCTTCCTTTGCGTTCCTTCTCTTCCCTTTCTTCCTCCTGCTCCTCCTCAAAACTCACGTCATCTGTTCTTGTATTCTCTTAAAATCCACACACAAAACACACAAAAAACACAACAAACACACACACACACACACACAACAAACACCCCATTTCCCTGTATCACTGTAGCCTATCATCAGCATCATCAGCTTGTTCCTCGTTTTCGTTAAGGGGAGGGGTAAGTATTCAGAAGCGGAATTTCAATAAAAAAAACGAAAATTAGGTTCTGGCATCTTCAGCCAGCTGAAACTCCACCCAACTTTCGCGCGTATTTTAAATGCGCGCGTTTAAAGGGCTCTGACGTCAGGGAGTGTTGCCATATCATCTAATACAAATTTAGTTTTCCATTATTTTTTACAGTTATTTTGTTATTTTATCTGAAAAAAAATGGTTGTGGTTGCTCTTTGATACAGCAACCACAAGAGAGTAGGCCTACTCTCGTAGGTCTACTGGGGAAACTCTGGGGGCAAAAACGCGCTTCTCAAACCACCCCTGGGGTAGTGTGGAAGAGTTTCAACAAAGGCAAGGCCTTCTAGGAGGGCCTGATAAAGGTATGTAAGTTTTTTTATTGTTTATATTTGGTATATTAGATACTAAGGCCCATCGCCGCTAAAATCGCCGCCAAGAAATGCTCTGGATACTTGCATTCAAAATGCTGTATCTTTTTTATTTGATGATCAATTTCTGATCTGTATTTTTTATAGGAATCTTTATTAAAAGAGCTATAGAACTTACTAAGTAGAAATTTCTGTTAAATGGATTGTTATAGGAGTAATTTGTAGCCAATCTTTGAGGACCATTTTCTCAGAATGACTTTTTGACTGGTTTCCAATACTTCTATAAGACTACTTGCTCAATTTTTAAATAATTTTGAATCTTTACCTCCGCCAACGAAGTTGGAGGGGTTATGTTTTCACCCCGATCTGTCTGTCTGTCTGCCTGTCTGTCTGTCTGTTAGTGTACAGGATTTCTCGAAAAGTTACGAATAGATTTGGACCAAACTCGGTATACCAAGTCTATTTGGCATAAGGAAGAACTTATTTAATTTTGGATGAAATCTATTGACAACTGTTGCCATGGCAACCAATTGATTAAATATTCGGCCGGAGGTATGCGCTCATACTGAGTGCATATATATACGTATATTTGATGAAATATTAGAGCGGAGGTATGCGCTCTACTGAGTGCCCCCCCCTAGTTTAAGTTTGTTTTGACCAGTATGATATAAAGAAGGATTCATCTTGCCAAAATATTGATATATGAAAAAATAATGACTTCATCAGATCAAATGACATCTTGTTGTTGTTTTGTTTTGAAAATTGTATATATCTTGAAAACTAATAAAAAAAATCAAATTCCGGCAACCAAATTAATAGAAATAAACTTCTTTAAAATTAACTTTAAAAATAAGCATTAGTAGCAAAATTGAAGGAGGAGACACAGCTTGAAGAATGTACCTTTTAAACAAAAACAAAAAACAAAAACAAAACAATTATCAAAAAAGTCTTGATTTT
>JACEEZ010002266.1:220000-240000 GCA_016584305.1 Chionoecetes opilio
AATGGGTAGTGAATGGGTGGGGGGGGTGATGGGTAATGGGTGAGTGAATAGGTGTGTGGTGATGGGTATGGGTGAGTGAATGGGTGGGGGGTGATGGGTAATGGGTGAGTGAATGGGTGGGGGAATACATACATTTCAGGAAAGTTAGAAGGGGCTATCTGGAGAGTCTGTGTTTGGTGGGCCGAGGTGGTGGGTAATGGGTCTATCTGGAGAGTCTGTGTTTGGTGGGCCGAAGGCCCACCAATAGCCCTCCGCAGGAGCTAGCCAAAAAGGCCGCCCGGAGGGCGGCTTTGCGGCTAGTTACCTATAAGCGTACACACAAGTACATGACACAGGTAGCAAGTGAGACCCAGAGAGAGAGAGAGAGAGAGAGAGAGAGAGAGAGAGAGAGAGAGAGAGAGAGAGAGAGAGAGAGAGAGAGAGAGAGAGAGAGAGAGAGAGAGAGAGAGAGAGAGAGAGAGAGATTTTAGATAGATATCCTTGGGACAGAGGACATCTTTAGCTTTTTGAACATTTATTGCCTTAATTCATCTATCTTCTATGCCATCGGTAACTGTTGTGCACTGTGTTTAATAACTGTTTAAATAAAAAATAAAAAATTGAAAGAAAGGAAGAAAGAATGAAAGAGAGAGAAAGAGAGAGAGAGAGAGAGAGAGAGAGAGAGAGAGAGAGAGAGAGAGAAGAGAGAGAGAGAAAGAGAAGAGAGAGAGAGGAGAGAGAAGAGAGAGGAGAGAGAGAGAAGACGAGAGAGAGAGAGAGAGAGAGAGAGAGAGAGAGAGAGAGAGAGAGAGAGAGAGAAAACATGAAATTTCAAAAAGCTACACTATCTACACACAAGAATTTACGTTTGAAGCGACAGGAGACGGAGATGCGAAATTCAACACAATTATGATGCAGGCACAGAAGCGCTTTACACGACAACACAATATACTGACAAATGCTAAGACATTCTGACAGCACAGGAATGTTCTGTGTATACGCCTTGCTTGCTGCATATAAATTTAACGTGTGAAATATACATATATATGTGTGTGAGAGAGAGAGAGAGAGAGAGAGAGAGAGAGAGAGAGAGAGAGAGAGAGAGAGAGAGAGAGAGAGAGAGAGAGAGAGAGAGAGAGAGAGAGAGAGAGAGAAAGAGAGAGAGAGAGAGAGAGAGAGAGAGAGAGAACATGTATCATTACTATTATTTTTTTATATCATCACTATCATTGCTATCATCATTACCATTATCTTTATATTATGTTGTGTTGTTGTTTTTACTGTAGTATGCCTTCGGGTGAGAATAAAATTAATATTATTATATACTCTGGTAAACTCTGGAACTCTCTTTGTTTCTATTTTCCCACCTTCCTACGACTTAAATTTCTTCAGGAGAGGAGTAACAAGACACCTCCTGAACTAAATTGGCTCATCCCCCTTTTTATATTCTATTACTGTCTTCTTTATAGGGACTGGCAGTTAACCCCTTGAGGCCCAGAACGTAATTTCCATTGTAATTTGACCACCATTAGACGATTTAATGGATATAAGCAATGTTTTATAGATATCACCTGTTTAGTATCCTTGTGCACTAGCTAATTTGGTATATTTAGATGGTTTTCGTAATTTTATGGCTAACAACGGACAATTTTATATAGCAAAGGAAAGATCTGGACGTCAAGGGGTTAAGTAGGACTTTTTGTTAGTTATATTTTCTTTGCCCTTGGCCAGTCCTTTGTGATGTAAAAAAAAAAAACACGTATATTTAAGGTTTCGTTTCTGTGTTGTTATCTTCGTTATCATGGCGTGGATTAACCTTGATGTTATTTTTCTTATTAACTTAGCATTTCTTATCCAAATACAAGATAACAAGTATATAATCTAATATTGAATAACTGTATCTAGGTAACAAATAAGAAATTTAAATAGTTACGTAGCCATTATCAACATACTAAACGATCTAACTGTATTTTTTCTAGGTGAAATAGAAAAAAAGAACAAAATTCTACATGTAAAAATAATATTAAAAAAAATAGAGAATAACATTGTATCTGTGTGCTAAAAACATGTTCTCCCGTTACACAACCATTATTTAAATACCAAGGTTTTATGTACAATTGTTATAGTGGGTAATAAAAAATAGAGTACACAGCCTTACATGCCCTTAAATGGCTCTATTACCGGCACTTGGTGGTGTCGGGGCCGCTATATATTTTTTTTTCTGTATGCCTTCGGGTGAAAATAAAATTATTATTATTATCATTATCATTATTATTGGTACCTGGAACTGTCGCCGATAGGAATTCTCGCCGCCGTCGTCGAGTGTTCCAATTCTTGATATTTCAGGACCCAATATATACATTTAATCAGGTTTTACCCGTGTTTCTGCATTCGGGGATGAAATACCAGCAATAGCTTGATCAGTTAGGTTAAGTTAGGTGCCAATGTCCAGGTTAGGTTAACATTTCCACGTCGGCGAGAGTTCTAGGTTGGTGTTTCGGCGAGAATTCCCATCGGCGACAGTTCCATAAACCTTATTATTATTTAGTAGTAGTAGTAGTAGTAGTAGTAGTAGTAGTAGTAGTATAGCCAGTCGGGGCGGCGGCGCAACACAAGCCATCGCCGCAACACTTGATAGCTGCGAGACGCGTGGACAATTTTGTTAAAGTGTTGCAAAACGCCGCCACAGGAATCCCAGGCAGGCAGGGAGGGAGCTGGATGTGGCGCGTGTGTGTGTTTGTTTTGTTTTTGTACTCTTTGTTTGCAGTTGTGTTTGTCCTTGTGTGGTTGGTGTTGTTACATGTAGATTGACACTGACAAACTCTTTGAATTAATACGTTTTTATTTATCTCTCTCTTCTTTATTTTTCTTTCTATATTATTTGAATGCGTTTTTTTCTTGTCTTCTGTTCTTGTTCAGTCATTCGTGCAACTCTTCTTTCACCACATAAACTATCTTTCCTTCTTTTATCCACTGATCATTACGACTTTATTCATTTTATCATTTTATTCATTCTCTTTCTCATATACAATTGTTACAAAACCATATTCGACTTTCTCCTTTCACTATCCAATTATCTTTTTTATTCATCTCTATATCATGTCTGCCCTAATTTTCATAACTCTCTGGTGTTACTGTCTCCATATGTTTCCTTCTTCCTTTGATGTTATTCCCTGATGTGGTGGGGGTGAGAGGGGAAATTGGGGTCCACACGTCACGCCCTGATGTGGGGGGAGGTGGGAGAGGGGGAGGGATAGAGGAGGGGGAGAAGGATGGACAGAAGAGGTTTTTTCCCCAACTCACATAACATATCGATTCTAGTGACCACACACACACACACACACACACGCCCTAAGCCAGTTTGAGGAAGACTAGGGAGAGGAAAGGAGAGGGGAAAGGAGAGGGGAAGGAGAGGGGAAAGGATAGTAGTAGTAGTAGTAGTAGTAAAGAATAGTAATCCATTATATATATATATAAAGATAGGAATAATCTACACATTCCTGTAAAGTCAAAGAAGTTCTCAGTAGTCCAGCTGAAACTCCTGAATGTACAACCCTATAGGAATTCAACAATAAAGTCAAAAAAAAAGAAAAAAAGGAGAGGGAGGGAGGAAAGGAAGATGTGGGAGGTGAAGGGAGAAAAAACGGAAGGGAAGTATAGGAGTTGATGGTAAGGATGAAGGAAGGAATGAGGGATGAAGGGAAGATGGGAGGTAGGAGGGGAAAATGACAGTAATGAGGGTAAAAGGCGATAGAGTGAAGGAATGATAGGAATGAGGAGTGGAGAAAATGGAAGGGAAGAAGGAAAGGAATGAGGGAGATGGGTAAAATAAAGGGAGATGAGGTTATGAAGAATGAGGAATGAAGGGGAAAGGGAAGGGTAGAAGGAAAGGAATGAGAGAAATAGGTAAAAGAAAGGGAGGAGATGAGGTTATGAAGAATGAGGAATGAAGAAGAAAGGGAAGGGTAGAGGGATAGAAATAAAGACAATGAGGGAGAATTCTGGGTCCTGAGAATGGAAGGAAAAGGAAGTGGAAGAAATGGGTAAGAGAAACTAAATAAAGAGGAATGAGAAGGGTAAATGGATAGAAATATAGGCGATAAAGGGAAAATTCTGAGTCCTGAGAATGGAAGGAGAAATGAAAATGGAAGAAATAGGGAATAGATGCAAGGTAAAGAGGAATGATATAAAAGAGGATAACACATGCGAGGTAAATAGAAGATAAAGAGCAACATGAAGGAGGAGGATAACACCCCCACCCCCCTCCATCATCTGGCCACGAGTCTGAGAAAAAGACGAGAACTGAATAAAACATCAAAGTTATCGAGAAATCAAACCCGCACAGAGATCACGTGGCTAAATGGACGACGGAGAAAATATTTGCGATGACCCGAACCCCCCCACCCCCGAGAAAAAAAAAATAACGAAAAATGAACCGTAAATGAAAGAATGAAAAGAAAAGAAAAAATATGCATTCAATATATATTTCACTCAAACGCACAAATAAAAACCTGTAATATTTGTCATGCATAGGAAAAATATATATACATGCATGGAAAACCGACATGTTTTTTATTTAATTTGTAAGACTCAATAAACAGGAAGAATTGAGCAAGATAAGAGTGGTAGGGACACGTGCCCGCAACACCCACTGCCTCACCCACTGCACTAACATTGCACAAACGCAATAACCTCATCTGATAACAAGTTTCGAAGGCGGTCGCACCTGTGACGTGAGCAATGACGTCACGCGCCCGGCTGCGGAGAGAACGGAGGAAGAGGAGGAAGAAGAGGAATACATGGGAATACATAGGAATAACAGATACCAGGACACATATTAGTCTATAACGAGGGTATCTGCTGAACTGCATACTAATAAATATCAAACTACATGTAAGAGGACAGTTGGAAAAGGATGCCATGCCCCTACAGAAGATAGAGACATGGAAGTTTCATAGTGAAGACTGAGAGGATATGAAGTATGCTAACTACAACTACCACTAACACTAATCGATCCGGAGGACGATATAATATAACTTCGCAGGGCAATATCAAAACCCATTTACAAGGAGGAGGAAAAAAGGAACGATCACGGTTCTTCCAACACCCTAACGAAGCAGGTAACGTCCTTTAATTACCTCGTCAGGTGATCAATAGCAAGACTGTCATGTTGCCGAATGCCTGATGCTGTACAAGTGTGGTGGTGGTGGTGGTAGTGTGATTGTGATGGTGGGTGATGGTGGTGATGGCGGCGGTGGTGGTGGTGTAATGGTGGTGGTGGTGGTGTAATGGTGGTGGTGGTAGCGTAGTGGTGGTGGTGGTAGTAGTGTGGTGGTGGGGGGATGGTAGGTAGTGGTGGTGGTACTAAGATAGTAATGTAATGGTGGTAGTGGTGGTGGTGGTGGTGTTAGTGGTGGTGTGATGGTAGTGTAGTGGTGGTGGTAGTGTAGTGGCGGTGGTAGTGTAGTGGGATGATGGTGGTGGTGGTGGTGGTGGTGGTGGTGGTGGTGGTGGTGGTGGTGGTGGTTGGGTAGTGGTAGTGGTAGTGGTGTGGTGGTGGTGGTGGTAGTGGTAGGTGGTGATGGTGATGGTGATGGTGGTGGTGGTAGTGTAGTGTGATGATGGTGGTAGTGTAGGTGGTGGTGGTGGTGGTGGTGGTGGTGGCAGTAGCAGCTTGTGATAATAAAAGTAATAGTAGTGTTATAGTAGTGGTGATGGCGGTGGTGACAATAAAAGTAATAGTAGTAGCAGTAATTGTTGTCATACATCCCGCTGTAAATATAATGGTTCAAATACAAAAGCATGACATTTTCGTATCAAAAAGACGCCGCGGTATAATAATGACAGTGTGTGGGATGAAATAAAATATTCTTTGGCCTCATTCGTGCGGCGCGGCCCGAGGGAGGATCGGGGGAACGAAATATGGAGAATGCGTGGAAATATTTGGGAGTTAGATTTAAAAGATAATGATGATAATAGCGTCATTGTATCACTGTTTGGAAGTTAGATTTGAATGATGATGATTATTATTATTCACAGAGATGATGTTGATAGTAGAGTATCGCTGTATCGGTAATTTAATATATTTCAGCCTTTAAAAAATGTTAGTAATAAAACAATAATAATAATAATAATAATAATAATAATAATAGTAATAATAATGACGATAATAATATTAATAATAATAACATAAAATAATTATCAATATCATTTTTATATACACATTCAGGAAAAAAAATTGACTCCACACAAAATTTCAGCAGTAAAGAGAGAGAGAGAGAGAGAGGAGAAAGAGCGAGAGTAGAGAGAGAGAGAGAGAGAGAGAGAGAGAGAGAGAGAGAGAGCGAGAGAAGGGAAAAGGTGGCGGGGGCTACTCTCTCTCTCTCTCTCTCTCTCTCCTCTCTCTCTCCTCTCTCTTCTCTCCTCTCTCATCTCTCTCTCTCTCTCTCTTCTCTCTCCTCTCTCTCCTCTCAGTCTCTCTCTCTCTTCTCTCCTCATCTCCTCTCTCTGCTCTCTCTCTCACACCAAATGGAAAGGCCAAGCAGAGCCATGTTCTTCTCACTCTCCTCCTCAACCTCCTTTTCTTTCTCCTCCTTTCTCCTTTCTTCTCTTTCTTCTCCTCCTCCTCCTCCTCCTCATCTTTACCTGGTTTTCCCGTTAGTGGGGTTGGAAAGAGTTCGCAGATTTCTTACTTATCAAAACTGCTGAGAAAATACACAAACAGGATGCGAAGAGAATAGAGGATGATTGAGGGAAGAGTAAGGAAGGAGAGAAGGAGATAAGAAGGACAGGCTGGAGATTAAAGAAGTGGATGCGAGAGAGAGAGAGAGAGATCTACATATACTTCTTCTCGAGCTCTCTCGCTCTCTCTCTTCTGCTCAGCTCTCTCTCTCTTCCTATCTATCTCTCTCTATCTCTCTCTCTCTATCTATCTCTCGCTCTATCTCTGCTGGCTCTGCGCTGCTACTATCACAGGCCATTAAATCAACCGCTCTGTCTTCAACCAAGAGAAAGTGAAGAAAGGTTCTTCGATTAGATGAATGAGATCTCCCTTATATATCTCTCTATCTTATATCATATTCTAGATAGACGAAGAGAGAGAGAGCTCTCTCTTCCTTTTCTCTACCATCTTTATCTCTCTTCTCTTCTCCTCTCTCTCTATCTCTCTCTCTCTCTCTCTTCTCTCTCTCTCTCTCATCTCTTCTCTTTCTGTCTCTCTCTTCTCTCTTGTCTCCGTCTTCTCTCTCTTCTCTTCCTCGCGCGCGCTCGCGCGCCCCCCCCCCCCGTTCTCCCGCATGCCCGTCGCACTGCGCCCGTGTCTGCCCGGCCAGCCTCCCCCCGCCCTGCCCTCCTGCCCTGTGGGGCAGCCCCGTCCCCCACCCTGCCCCCGCCCCTCCCGCCCCCTGCGTCCTGCGGTCGCCGCCCACCGGCACGATTCCCTCTCTCTCACCCCCCCGTCCCGCCTCTCGCCCTCCTCCCAGGCACTTCCCCTCTACACGCCTCCTCCCGCCCCGCCCACGCGCGCGGTGAAAACAAAGGAAAAAATGTTGAAGAATATAACATGATGCAGATAATTCATGGAAAAAGACAAGAGAAAATGAAGAAATAATTACTTCTGAGAATCATATGATGAAAAGTAAGTCGATTTTTTTACACACACACACACACACACACAACACACACACACACACCACACCACACACACAGACAGACAGACCAGACAACACACACACGCACACAATACACACACACATACACACACACATACACACACACACACATACACACACACACACACACACACACACACACACACATACACACACACACACACTAACGAAGCTTTCAAAATTAGATTAAATTTTACGCATTTCCGCCCACTCATTTGCTTAAATTATGAAGATGAGGACTTGGCAAGGGAAAGGGAACCACACAAACATTAATAAACAAACACAAACAAACAAACACAACGCGCTATACTTTCACTTTCATGACAAGATAAAAATGTACACTGTGTACACAAAAATGTCTCTATTTTTAGGATATGTTCAATCTTGATTTTTAAAAAAGAAGCATTCGTGAAAGATAGACAAAAGAACACACTAACAAAAACACAATGATGAAGGAGGAGGAGGAGGAGGACTGATGTGGCTCGGGAGGGGAAAACACCCCAAGAATGAGAGATTCTGTTGTGAGTGTTTAGCTCGTGTGGAAGTGAGGCTTTAATGTCACAGTCTACTTAAGGTGAAATATAATGAGGAACGGAAAGAGGGACATAAGGAGGAGGAGGGGAGGGAGAGGAGGAGAGGAGGAGAGGAGGAGGAGGAGGAGGAGGAGGAGGAGGAGGAGGAGGAGGAGAGAGGAGGAAGGGAGAGGAGGAGGAGAGGAGGAAGGAGGAGAAGGAGAAATACATAAGAATAACAGACACCACAGAGACCTAATTTGCCCCATAACTGGTAATTCCTGCTTACTACCTACTACGACTATCAAGGAGGAGAGGAGGAAAAAGGAGGGGCAGGAGGAGGATGAGGAGGAAGGAGGAAGGAGAGGAGGAGGAGGAGGAGGAGGATGAGGAGGAGGAGGAGAGGAGGAGGAGGAGGAGCCCAAAGCAACATGCATCTGCCAAGAATACAAAATTTTCTCAAACTCCATAAAATGACAAAGTAAGGATAAGAAGAATCAAACTTCCTCCTAGCGGCGCAAGACAACAGTTCCTTCTGGTGGTTGCGTCGCCTCGTGCATCCCCTCCCTCAAGCCGCATTGACGTCACGACCTTCAATAACCGATGCGGCGATATTTCCCAATCCCCTAATACTGCCATCACTTTCCTATTCTTTCCTTCTCTTCTCTACTTCCTCCTTGCGCCATCTTTTCTTCATCTTTAATTCACCAATAACCGATGCTGCATTTTTCTTCTTCATTTTTCTAGCCCTTAATATTATCAGGTTTCTTTCCTCTCTTCTCTTCTCTTTTTCTACTTCCTCTTTTCTTTTTTCTCCTCAAAATGCACTTCACTTCATCTTAAATTACTCAATAAATATAATCTATGCTGCATTTCTTTCTATCCCTTAATATTATGCAGGTTTCTATTCCTCCCTTCTCTTTTTCCTCCTCGAATTGCACTTTTCCTCTTCTTCTCCCAGACAATCCTTACTGTCTCTGGACCTATAATCCCTATCACCTATTTCTCATCTTTCTATTCTTTTCTCTTTTTCCACTTCCTTTTCTCCTTTTCCTCCTAAAATTGCACTTCTCCTCCTCCTCTTCTCCTAGATAATCCCTACTGTCTCTGGACCTATAATCCCTATCATCTATTCTTATTCCTTTCTCACTATTTCTCAATTTCCCTCGACTCATATCCCTCTTTCTATTTTCCTTTCATCATCGTTTTTCTTTCTTCCCCATTCTCCTTTCCCTCTATTCTCCTTCTAAATTCATTCTCCTCAAATTCCCCAATTCTCAAAATCGTTCTATCCAAATCCCTCTCTATTCTTTCTCTCTAAATTTCCCTAATTTCCTATTCTCCCTTCTCATATTCTTTTCTTTCCTCCTAATTATTCCTAAATCATTCCTATTTTTCCTATCGTTTCCGTAACTATTCTTTCTAAACTATTCTCTTCTATTTCTTCTTCCCTCTATTTCTCTTCTCTAATTCCTCCTATTTCTCCTTTCTAATTATTCCTATTCTCCCTTTCCTCCATTCAGTTTTTTTGGTTTTCTATCCGTCCACCTACGTTCTATTTTCTATTCTATTTCTCACCTCCTTCCTTCCCTCCTTGCAGCCTTCCACCTCCCAGATTAATCCCCCACTGGGCAGGCCTGATGGCGCTCAATCACACACACGTGACTCCCTTCATCCCTCGGGTCTCAACAAATAATCCTCCGAGCGAAATGTGATCCAGAATTCCTACATACCGATAGAGAAGAGACAGAGAGAGAGAGGGAGAGAAAAAAGAATTTTACTTTTATTAAATGTCCCCAGATGTACCCAGAACAAAACTTGTATCTTTGTAGGAACAACACTACGACACACACACACCGCCAAACACCAAACCACAACAAGACAGCTTCACAAAAGATTACTACAAATAAACACCAATACAATGGACCTATTTTCAATACATTACTACATACGTGTAAACTGAATAATAAAGCTAACTCCCACCCCACCTGCCCCCCCCAATACAAACCAAAACAGCACAACACCAGGAAGAACGACGTAGAGACAAGCACTAAGAAACCCACGAACAAGAAACCCAACACCAATGAGAAGAAAACAACCGACCCGCGAAAGAATGGTCAGGTTGATATAAGCGGTGCCTGGTGTCGGGCTCCCACCTAGCCCAAAACCTCGGTGGGTAGGTGGCGGGGGGGGGTAGAGGGTTCGTTTCGCCGAAAAAGAAAGATATATTGTCCCACTCCTTCCCTTCCTCGGCTCAGCTCCGACTCGCCCCCCTCCACCCGGGAATTTTTCAATGACAATTCGGGTTATTCGGGGGGCGGGGGGCGGTTAACTGGTCCCCCTACCCCCCCCGCCTCGGGGGCGGTTACTGTCCCTCCCCCCCACTTGTCCCCGCCTTGAGCAAGGTGTTGGGGGGGGTGTGGTGGGTGTGAGAGTATTCACCACAGCATTGTTGGGGGCCCAAAGACGGTAATAAAAATGACTCCAAGCTCGCACTGAGAAGGAGGGTGAAAACCTGCGATCGCGAGCCAGCTTGCGTGGACAAGAGCATGGGTGAATAACGCGAAGAACACACAAGAACGCCGCCCCCCTCCCTCATCAGCTTTCCAATCTAGTAGAGAAATAATAACTATATAATAATACAATTTATAATAACTTTATAACTAGGGGGTGGGGGGGGGGTGGCACTCATAGTAGCGCATACCTCCGCCCGAATATTTCCCATCAATATCGTAATGTATTATATATATATTATTATATATATATATATATAATATATCATCTATATATATATATATATATGCCAACCTACTCAACTATGAGCGCATACCTCCGGACACCTCCTCTCCGTCCCTCTGCTCTCCACTACCTCCGGGCACGCCCCGTAACCTCCACGGCCTCTCATCGGCCAAATATTTCATCAATTGGTTGCCATGGCCACAGTTTGTCAATAGATTTCATTAATATATTTTCATTCATTCCAAACTTAAAAATAACTTCTTTTATACCAAATAGACTTGGTGAATAACCCGAGTTTTGGTCCAAATCTATATTCGTAACTTTTCGAGAAATCCTGTACACTAACAAACAGACAGACAGACAGACAGACAGATCGTTGTGAAACATAACCCTCCAACTTCGTTGGCGAGGTATAACTTTTGATATAATAAAGTTTTGGTTCCAACGGAAATATATTTCACGAACGTAGAAGACACATATTCTATCACTTTCAAAAGTTATTAAGTAAGAAGGAAAGATTCAAAAGGCGTAAAAATGGTTGCCAAGAGAATGTGTTTGGTCTTGAAAGAATATTAGTTAATTAAGTGTGTGAGAAAATTATTTTATTTCGTTATCTAATTGTACGTACTCGTAACTACCCCCTAAGTTTTGTTCCTCTCTTCTCTCTCTCTCTCTCTCTCTGCTCTCTCTCCCTCTTCGTCCATCTCTCTCGTCTCGATCTCTCTCCTCTCCTCTCTCTCTCTCTCTCCTCTCCTCTCTCTCTCTCCTCTCCTTCTCTTCTCTCTTCGTCTCTCCTCTCTCTCTCCTCTCCTCCCTTCTCATCTTCTCCACTGATACAACGTGATGACTTGACCAACTCAACTTGACTCTCACTAACTAACTACTTTTGACACTGCACTGTCTCTTGACTCCCCTCCGTCTACGACAACCAGGCACAATCACAACACACACAAACAACACACACACACACACACAACGCACCCACACACCGACACAAACAGAAACAACACACCACACACACACACACACATGAAAACATAATTAAACTAAAAAACAAAGGGACAGATTAATACATAAGAAAAAACAGATAAAAGTGGACCAAATAAAATGAAAAAAAATCCCTGTAAAAGAGAATAAGAAAAACATGACGTACGAAGGACAAATATATAAAGAAACACAGACATGGAATAAAACCGAAAAAAAATACACGTATAAAGTAATAAGAAAAAAAAATGGTAAAGGAAGCAAAAACTATATTATTAATCCGGAAAATGGACAAAAAACATGAATTTTGAAAAAAATGAAAAAAAGAAAAAAAAAAAAAAAAAAAAAAAAAAAAAAAAAAAAAAAAAAAAAAAAAAAAAAAAAAAAAAAAAAAAAAAAAAAAAAAAAAAAAAAAAAAAAAAAAAAAAAAAACGAAAAAATGAATGGGTCCGTTTGGGTGGTGTGTCGTGTTAAAAAAAATCTAAGAGATGTAAGGTAAAAAAATGGGGTCCGGAGTGAGAAAAAAAAAAAAAAGCGAAGGAAGCAAAGTCCCGTAAATCATGTTTCCGTATGTTTTAATAACTGCGAAGCTGCGAGGGATCAAGTTATGGTGGCAGCAAGTCTCATCCCCCAGAGGAATGAGATAGAAGAGGAGAGGAGCGAGAGAGAGAGGCGAGGGAGAGAGAGTGAAGAGGGAAGTAGGGAAGATGGAGAGAGGAGAGAGAGAGAGAACAGAGATAGAATAGAAATAAAAGACAAACCGAAAGTGATCGCTTGTTCATGGGAGAAAAAGAAAAAGAGAGAGAGAAAAGAGAGAGAGGGAGAGATGAGAGAAGAGAGATGAGGATAGAGAGAGAGAGAGGAGGAGAGGAGAGAGAGGAGGAGGAGGAGAGAGAGAGAGAGAGAGAGAGAGAGACAGAGAGGAGAGAGAAACAAAGAGAAAGAGAGAAAGAGAGAAAGAGAGAAAGAGAGAGAGAGAGAGACAGATAAAAGACAAGAAAAATAAAGGGATCGCATATTCATTGGAAGAGAAACTCAAAATGTATGCAAACATATGTTCGAATTAGAGAGAAAAGAAGAAGCATCGAGCGGTCCTGGATAAATATAACAGATTGGCTTCTAGTCCCGGTCTGGTGGTCTGGTACATTTTTGCGGTCCCGTTGTAATGAGGGAGTGCGGGTGACAGGTAATGGGACCACGACCACCCCTTTGGTGGGGCGCCTCTGGGCCAGCCATGCAAAAACAAAACACTTTGTTCCTGAATGGCCTTCACTTGCTTGTTTCTGCCGTGATCAGCGCGCGCCTTTTTTTTTTTTTTGCCCTTTTTTCCTAGCTGCGTGTTAAGTTTTTTCTTCCGTATTTTTTTTTCGGTGGGTGTTTTTAGAAAATCCGGGTTTGAGAATGTGTTTTAGGTTAATGATTTGCAAGTAGATAGATAGATAATAGAATAGATAGATGATCGATAGAAGATAGAGAGATAGAGATAGTGGAGTGAGAGTGAGTTGAAGTAATTGAGGTTGAGTGAGTGAGGTAGAGTAGAAGTGGAGTGGAAGTGAGTGAGTGAGTGAGTGAGTGAGTGAGTGAGTGTGAGGTGAAGCGAGAGAGCGAGAGCGGAGAAGCGAGAGCGAGAAGAGAGAAGAGAGAGAGAGAGAGAGAGAGAAGAGAGCGAGAGAGAGAGAGAGAGAACGCGAGAGAAGTTTTTTACCTGCAATTCTATCCCCCACTACATTCCTCCTCCTCTTTCTTTCTCTCACTCATCCTTTTTTTTTCTCAAAGTCCCCTTTCCCTCCTCTCATCCTTCCCACCATACAAACCACTTATCTATATATAACTCACTCCTCTTTCTTCTCTTTCCCTTTCCCCTCCCATCCCCTCCCCTTTCCACTTGTACATTCTACCTCCTTCCTTAGCTTCCTGTCCTTAAGTAATCCTCCTCTCCACTTTCTTTCTCCCCTCATATCCTTCAGTCCCCTTCCCTTATCTTCACATCCCTTTCACATATAACCACCATCCCTTTTCAAAACTATAATATAAACCATACTACCGAACTAAATTGACCCAACCCCCTTTTTCTTTCTGTATGTTTTTTTTTTTTATTTTACTGTCTTCCTTTTCGACATAACTTGACACCACCCACTTTTTCTGTATTGTCCTTACTGTCTTCCTTTTCGAACTAAAATTGACCACCCCCCCTTTCTTCTTGTCTTACCTGTCCTTCCTTTTCGAACTAAATTGACCCCCCCCCTTTCTTTTCTTCTTTTAAATTTGGTCTGAAACTGTCTTCCTTTTTTCGGAAACTAAATTTATCCACCCCCTTCTTTATATTTTTTACTCTTACTTGGCCTCCTTTTGCGAACTAAATTGATCACTCCCTTTTCTGTTATCGTCCCCTTACTGGGCTTCCTTTTCGAACTAAATTGATATCCTGACTCCCTTTCCCCTCTTTAAAATTTCCCTTACTGTCCTTCCAATTTCGAACTAAATTGCCCACCCCCTTTCTTTATTGTCTTTACTGTCTTCCTTTCCGAACTAAATTGACCCAACCCCTTTCTTTATTTTCTTACTGTCTTCCTTTTCGAACTAAATTGACCACCCCCTTTCTTTATTTCTTACTGTCTTCTTTTTCGAACTAAATTGACCACCCCCTTTCTTTATTGTCTTACTGTCTTCCTTTTCGAACTAAATTGATCCACCCCTTTCTTTATTGTCTTACTGTCTTCTTTTTAGGGACAGGCAACTAAGCGGACATTTTGTTACCTCTATTTTTTGCGCTTGGCCAGTCCTTTGTGATGTAAAAAAATGCAATACAAAATACTGTTGCATAATTCCCCCTCTCTTTTATCCTCCCTCTCTGTTTTACCTCCCTTATTTCCTACTCCAAGTCCTTCACCTAACCTCCCTTCCCATCCTTTCCACTTCTCCATTACTTCATTACTTCTTTCTTCTTACTTCTCCACTTACCATATTGTTGCATTATCTCCCCTTTCTCTTTTATCTTCCCTCTCTGTATTACCTCCTTTATCTCTCTTCAGCTTCATTTTTATCACGCCCATGTAAGCACGAATCTCTCTTCATATGAACATGCCTTTATTATTATCTTACATTCTCATTGCAATTAATGTCATATTCTCTTTGCAAATTGGCGTTGAAAGCAGTGTTTTGTTTTCTATTTGTTTTCTGTGTCTGTTTGTCCGGAAAAATTTAATAATATACCTTTTTATTCAATCTTACTATAATGTAACTATTTCCTGTTTATTTTTTTACTGCTTTATGAAAACTGAAATTCTTGTTTTTACGGATTTAGTTTATTCAGTTCTTAGCGTTCAAGGAAATTAATAACAATCTTTTCTTATTCATAAACCTACTTATACGCTGTGGATGTAGTTATTCACTTTTCTCGGATGTATAGATAACTAATTTTCTCTAATGTTTCTCTATCCTAACGATGTATACTACTTCCATGTATAAGCTTCTACTTTCATGTATAATTGTGACACATACAATATATATAACACATAAAATATATACACATCACATAATATAACACACACTAAAATATATACACATCACATAATATAACACACACTAAAATATATACACATCACATAATATAACACACACTAAAATATATACACATCACATAATATAACACACACTAAAATATATACACATCACATACTATAACACACACTAAAATATATACACATCACATACTATAACACACACTAAAATATATACACATCACATAATATAACACACTAAAATATATACACATCACATAATATAACACACACTAAAATATATACACATCACATACTATAACACACACATAAAATATATACACATCACATAATATAACACACACTAAAATATATACACATCACATAATATAACACACACTAAAATATATACACATCACATAATATAACACACTAAAATATATACACATCACATAATATAACACACTAAAATATATACACATCACATAATATAACACACTAAAATATATACACATCACATAATATAACACACTAAAATATATACACATCACATAATATAACACACACTAAAATATATACACATCACATACTATAACACACACTAAAATATATACACATCACATACTATAACACACACTAAAATATATACACATCACATAATATAACACACACTAAAATATATACACATCACATAATATAACACATAAAATATATACACATCACATAATATAACACACAAAAAATATATACACATCACATAATATAACACATAAAATATATACACATCACATAATATAACACATAAAATATATACACATCACATAATATAACACATAAAATATATACACATCACATAATATAACACACACTAAAATATATACACATCACATAATATAACACATAAAATATATACACATCACATAATATAACACATAAAATATATACACATCACATAATATAACACATAAAATATATACACATCACATAATATAACACATAAAATATATACACATCACATAATATAACACTAAAATATATACACATCACATAATATAACACATAAAATATATACACATCACATAATATAACACATAAAATATATACACATCACATAATATAACACATAAAATATATACACATCACATAATATAACACATAAAATATATACACACCACATAATATAACACATAAAATATATACACATCACATAATATAACACATAAAATATATACACATCACATAATATAACACATAAAATATATACACATCACATAATATAACACATAAAATATATACACATCACATAATATAACACATAAAATATATACACATCACATAATATAACACATAAAATATATACACACCACATAATATAACACACACTAAAATATATACACATCACATACTATAACACACACTAAAATATATACACATCACATAATATAACACACACTAAAATATATACACATCACATAATATAACACACACTAAAATATATACACATCACATAATATAACACACACTAAAATATATACACATCACATAATATAACACACACTAAAATATATACACACCACATACTATAACACACACTAAAATATATACACATCACATACTATAACACACACTAAAATATATACACATCACATAATATAACACACACTAAAATATATACACATCACATACTATAACACACATAAAATATATACACATCACATACTATAACACACACTAAAATATATACACATCACATACTATAACACACACTAAAATATATACACATCACATACTATAACACACATAAAATATATACACATCACATACTATAACACACACTAAAATAGCCTTAATTCAAAACGAGTAAAAACTGAAAGATAAAAATAAAAGTGACGTCATGTATTTCTTCCCATGAGAGTAACATTTTTTTCCCCGCTTCCTGGAAACACGACTGCCTGGTGTGTATCTTTCCAGCCTTGTCTATTTTATTCTTTCACTTTTTTATCCTCTTCTATTCCTTTTTTTTCCTGCGAGGTGGTCTATTTTCTGTTTCTGTTTTCTGTTTTCTAATTAGGAAGAGTAGGATGCAAAAGAGAAGCAAGAAAAATGGGGGAAAAAAATGAACAAGGTAAAACAGGAGAATGCGAAACGAGTGAAAAGCAGGAGGAGGAGGTAAAGGAAGAGAATAATGCCTAGGAGTAAAATATAGGAGGGAGAGGAGGAGCAGGAGTAAGAGGAGGGCGAACCAAGACTATTCTAGGAAGAGTCGTTTTTTTTACAGACTATAGCAATGACCTAGATTTCTTGTTATTTTAAATCTAGAGAGAAAGGCAATGACGTAAAAAATACTCGCTTCCTCATTTTTCGTCATATCAAGTTTTTTTTTCTTCCTGTAATATATTTTTTATGAGTTTACTTTTTTTGCCCCGCAGTTAGTATGAATAAGAGTTAGTGGGTAAGTGAAGGGAAGAAAAGAAAATATAAAGTGAACGTTTAAGGTCAAATAGTTATGTAAGAGTGAAAGGATGAAGATAAAAGGCACAAAAAGATCAAGTGAAATAAAGATGGAGAAGAGTTGCAAATTATTCAAAACCTGACTTGCTTTCTCTTTCCTCTCTCTCTCTCTCTCTCTCTCTCTCTCTCTCTCTCTCTCTCTCTCTCTCTCTCTCATTTTCTTATTCCCTACATCATACACTACTATTATTACTATTACTACTACTACTACTACTACTACTACTACTACTACTACTACAACAACAACTACTACTACTACTACTACTTCTATCTACCACCACCACAACACTATAAACTGTTACCAAAGATACTCATATTAGTTAATCATTTTTACATATCCCCTCGAAGTAACGAAAACAATACGTATCAGGTCGCTTCTTTCTGTTCACCTCTTCGTTGTATTTCGTTCACATCGCCTGCCTTTGCGTGTATAATAAAAACAAATAGAACCGAAAGCAATTGAGAAAGCAATCTGTGCCCTCGAACAATGTAAATCTCTCTCTCTCTCTCTCTCTCTCTCTCTCTCTCTCTCTCTCTCTCTCTCTCTCTCTCTCTCTCTCTCTCTCTCTCTCTCTCTCTCTCGATGACTGAGTGGCTCGTCCTTAGCGTAATTGAAAGTAATTGAAATGACCACCACTACTACCACTACTTCCAACAACATTGCCAACGCCTTCCACCATCGCCGCAGTAGTAGTAGTAGTAGTAGTAGTAGTTAGTAGTAGTAGTAGTAGTAGTAGTAGTAGTAATAGAAGTAGTAGTAGTAGTAGTAGTAGTAGTAGTAGTAGTAGTAGTAGTAGTAGTAGTAGTAGTAGTAGTAGTTTGTAATAGAAGTAGTAGTAGTAGTAGTAGTAGTAGTAGTAGTAGTAGTAGTAGTAGTAGTAGTAGTAGTAGTAGTAGTAGTAGTAGTAGTAGTAGTTGTTGTTGTAATAGTAGTAGTAGTAGTAGTAGTAGTAGTAGTAGTAGTAGTAGTAGTAGTAGTAGTAGTAGTAGATGTATTAATAAAGAAGAGAAAGAAGACAAAGATGGAGAACAAGAACAAAATTAAAAACAGAAACAAGAGCAAAAAAAACAAGTGCACTTACTACTAAGCCATATCCTTCAATACACGCAAATTAACAACTAAAACAACTACCACTATCATAACAACAACAGTTATTACTATAACTACTACAAAATATCAATAACAACTACTATTCTCACAAACCTGATATTATAACCTACCCCAAAATGCCTTAACAACCAAACAACCTAGAACAACAAAATCACAACAACCAATTATTACTTATATAACCGCTAGTCATTCACCACCATCATCACCACTACCACCACCACCACCACCACCACCATCACCACCACCACCACCACCATCACCACCACCACCACCACATCACCATCACCATCACACCACCACCACCATCACCATCACCACCATATGGTCACCATCACCACCACCACCACCATCAACACCACCACCATCATCACCACCACCACCATCACCATCACCATCACCACCACCACCACCATCACCACCACCACCATCACCACCACCATCAACACCACCACCACCAACACCATAACCACCACCACCACCATCACCACCACCACATCACCACCACCATCACATCACCACCACCACCACCACCACCATCACCACCACCACCACCACCACACAAAAGGGTATTCATGCCGCTAAGCCATTATCGTATCATAACAATATACCGCACAGTCACTCTTCAAATTATATATAAAACGAACCTTTTCCTTTACAACGCCATGAAATAAATATATAAATGAATAAATCATTAACTATAAAGCATCGTGACTTGTAAACACACTAATGGATAATATATTTTCTACGGTTTTTCTCCTTCATTTCCTTATCTTTCCTGATCATTATTTCATTTGGTCTTAAAAGTGTCCCGTTAAAATGATTAAAACGAGGTTGAGTACATATTTTTCGCGCGTATATTTTTTACACACACACAAATACACATACACACACATACATACACACACACCTGTTAGTAATGGCACTTATAGGTATACATATATTTCACTTTTGTTTTTCTTACCTCCTTAGGCTATTTTTTTTCCTTAATCTAAGT
>JACEEZ010002266.1:245000-260000 GCA_016584305.1 Chionoecetes opilio
TGCTTTACGCCCGATCATATGAAAGTCCTTCACTCCAAAGCCATTAGAATTAGGTCATTAATCCGAATTCTAAAGGCTTTGCTTCACTCTGTAGGGAAAAAGCAAACCTTGACATACGTGGCAGTGAAGTATGGAGCTTGACGATGTTTTATCTAAGGGAATTTGTCACAGTCTCCCTTCGCGAAAAGATTGTTTAAGAAAATGGGTAGAAAGAGCTAAAGATTGTTGAAGAAAATAAGTAGAAAGTGCTAAAAATTGTTGAAGAAAATAGGTAGAAAGTGCTAAAGATTGTTGAAGAAAATAGGTAGTGCTAAAAATTGTTGAAGAAAATAGGTAGAAAGTGCTAAAGATTGTTGAAGAAAATAGGTAGTACTAAAAATTGTTGAAGAAAATAGGTAGTGCTAAAAATAGTTGAAGAAAATAGGTAGAAAGTGCTAAAAATTGTTTTGTTTACTTTTTTCTATGTATTTTAACCGACGACGAGAGGAGTGAAGAGACTTTTTCGTGTGTATCTCATCCTCTTCTTTATTGATTTTTCTGTGATTCTTGTACGTTTAAATAAGCAAATAATACGATAAATGACTTCAGCTATCGTGGAAATGCTTAGAAATGGGCTTTACGTACTACAGTGTAACTACAAATGAATGAGTCAACATGAAAACTTAATGTCGAGAACCTAATCTTGTTTCAAATAAACACACCTCCGCTACCTGTGTGACCATTTAAAAAGACTTTCTCGCCCGTTTGTCGTGTGTAAATTCTCTCTCTCTCTCTCTCTCTCTCTCTTTCGGTTGTATATGCGTACCTAAGATACTTGGCTGGCGTAGCAGAGAGAGAGAGAGAGAGAGAGAGAGAGAGAGAGAGAGAGAGAGAGAGAGAGAGAGAGAGAGAGAGAGAGAGAGAGAGAGAGAGAGAGGAGAGAGAGGAGAGAGAGAGAGAGAGAGAGAGAGAGAAGAAAAAGAAAAAAAAAAAAAGAGAGAAAAGAGAAAAAAAAAAAAAAAAGAGAGAGAGAGAGAGACATTTCCGCACCGCTGGTTACATTTCCGGGCGGAGGGGCGCCAGGACACCACCAGCGCGCCGTCAGGAGGAGCTCGAAGCCTCACGGGAATCCTGGGAAATGTCATGCCCTTGGTAGTACAAAGCCGCCTCCGCCTCCTCCTCCTCCTCCTCGTCACGCCATCCACACGTTTGATCCTCGTCAGTACATCGTCAGCGGCAGGTTGGATGCTGATTTTGCTCTGAAGGCAGCATCCCCGTCAGCAGGGTGTGTCGTGACTCATGGAGGAGGAGGAGGAGGAGGATTACATAGGATTACATAGGAGTAACAGACACCAGGAGACCTATTGGTCCATGACGAGGGTATCTGCTGAACTACATACTACTAACTATCAACTACTTGTAAGAAAACAGTTGGAAAAGGATACCATGTCCTTAAAAGAAGATAGGAACACGGAAGTTTCATAGTGCAGAAAAATAGGGTATGAAATATACTAACTACAACTACCACTACCACTAATCGATCCGGGGGACTAAATATGAATTCGCAGGGCACTATCAATACCCATTTACTTTACAGTGCGCGTCAAGTCTGTTTTTAAATGTAGTTATTGTGCTGGCTTCGACAACATTTGCTGGTAACTTCTTCCATCGATCAACGACTCTCACATTGAAATAATTTTTACGGAGATCAGTGATGCAACGTTGACCGTTTAGTTTTAAACCATTATTTCTTGTTGTCACTTGAGTTGAAAGCTCGAATAGGTTCTCTTGATTAATGACATCAAATCCTTTTAGGATCTTAAAGGTTTCTATCAAGTCCCCACGGATTCTACGATCCTTTAAGGAAAACATATTAAGTTTCCGCAGTCTCTCTTCATAAGATGAATTTCGCAGAGATGGAATTTGTTTGGTTGCTCTTCTTCTTTGCACTGATTCCAATTTGCTTGGTCTTTTACGAAACAGGGCGACCAGAATTGGACGGCCATATTCCAAGTGTGGCCTAACCAAGGACGTGTATAATTGTGTCATTACTTTCGAGTTTTGTGTTCAAAATTGCGTTTAATAAAGCCCAAAATCATATTCGCCTTTTTACTGGCAGCTAGGCAATGCGGACTGGTTTTTAAGATCATTACTGATGATGATACCTAAATCCTTTTCTTGCTGTACTTCAGTTAACGATTTATTTTGCATTTGATAGTTATATTGAGGTTATCGTTGCCTATATGCATTACTTTACATTTATCGGAATTGAATTTATAGCCTTTATCACTCCAGTCTGATAGTTTGTCGAGGTCACTTTGTATGAGTTCGCAGTTTTCTCTAGTATATGCTTTACCGCCTAATTTGTGTCGTCTGCAAATTTCGATATTTTAGATACAAGTCCGCAGTCCAGATCGTTGATATATATCAGAAAAAGAGTGGGACCCAAGACCGAGCCCTGAGGCACCCCACTAGTAACATCTAACCAATCAGATGTTTCACCATTTATTACTACCCGTTGTTTACAGGAGGAGGAGGAGGAGGAGGAGGAGGAGGAGAGTCTTCACCTGCTCACGGGGTCTTCTCCTCCTCCTCTCTTCTTTCTCTAGCCATTCTGTTTTGTTTCTTCTTCTTATGGGTACTAACGCACCTGTTTTTTTTTCTCTCTCTCTCTCTCTCTCTCTCTCCTCTCTGGGCCCCCCCTCCCCCCCTTTCCCTTTCCCCCCCTTTTTTTCCCCCCCCCCCCTTTCCCCCTTACCCCCCCTTTTCCCAAAAAAAATTTCCCCCCCCCAAAAAAAATTTTTCCCCTTTTTAAACCCCCCGGGTTTTAAAAAAAAAAAAAAAAAAAAAAAAAATTTTTTGGGGGGCCCCCCCCAAAGCCAAAAAGGGGGAAACCAAATTTTTAAAGGGCCCCCCCCCAAAAAATTTTAAATTGTGGTTTTGGGGGGGAAAAAAAAAATTTAAAAATTTTTTAAATTTTAAAAAATTTTTGGTTTTTGGAAAAAAATTTTTAAAAAAGGGAAGAAAAAAATTTTTTAAAAAAAAATGGGGAAAAAAAATTTTTTTAAAAAGGGAAAAAAAATTTTGGGAAAATTTTTTTTTTTTTAATTTTTTTTGGGGGAAAAAGGGGGGGTTAAAAAAATTTTTTTTTTTTTTTTTGGGAAAAAAAAATTAAAAAAAAAAAAAGGGTTTTTTTTTTTTTTTTTTTTAAAAAAAAAATTTTTTTTTTAAAACCCTTTTTTTTTTTTTTGGGGTTTTTAAAAAAAAAAATTTTTTTTTCCCTTTTTTTTCCTTTTTTTTTTTTCCCCCTTTTCCCCCCCTTTTTTCCCCCCCCTTTTTTTGGGAAAATTTTTCCTTTTACGGGGGGGGGAAAAAAAAAAGGGGGGGGAAAAAAAAAAAAAAAAAAAAAGGGGGGGGGGGGGGGGGGGGGGGGGGGAAAAAAAAAAAAAAAAAAAAGGGGCCCTTGGCCCAAAAAAATTTGGGGGGGGGGGGAAAAGGGGGGGGGTGGAAAAAAAGGGGGGAAAGGGGAACCCAAAAAGGGGGTTTTTTTTTTTCCCCCCCCCCAAAATTTAACCCCCAAAACCCGGGGAAAAGGGGAGGGGGGGGGGGGGGGGGGGGGAAAAAAGGAAAAAAAAAAAGAAAAAAAAAAAAAAAAGGGCCCAAGGGGGGAAAAACCCCCGGGGGCCCTTTACCCCCCTTTGGGGGGGGGGGGGCCCCCCCCCGGGGGGGCCGGTTTTTTTTTAAATTTTTTGGGGGAAATTTTTTTTTTTTTTTTTTTTCCCCCCCCTTTTTTTGGGGGGTTTTTTTTCCCCACCCCCCCCCGGGGGGGGGGGCCCCCCCCAAAATTTTTCCCCCCCCAAAAATTTTGGGGAATTTTTTCCCCAAAACCAAAAAAGGGGGGGGTTTTAAAAAAATTTTTGGGGGAAACCAAAAAAAAATTTTTTTAAACCCTTTTTTTTAAAAAAAAACCCCAAAAGGGAAAAACAAAAAAATTTTAAAGGAAAAAAAGGGGGAAAAAACCCCCCTTTGGAAAAAAAAATTTTAAAACCCCTTTTTAAAAAAATTTTCCCAAGGTTTTTGGGGGTTTTTTTTTTCCGGGGATTAAAATTTTAATTTTTGGGCCCTTGGCCATTTAAAAAAAAAATTTTTTTCCCTTTTTTTTCTTTTTTTAAAAAAAAAATTTTTTCCCCCCTTTTTCCCTTTTTTTCCCAAAAAAAATTTTTTTTTCCAAAAAAATTTTTTTTCCCAATTTTTTTCCCCTTTTTTTTTTTTTTTTTAAGTTTTTTTAAGGTTTTTTTTAATGCCTTCCCTTTTTAAAATTTTTTTTTAAAATTTTCCCCCCTTTTTTGGAAAACTTTTGGGGTTTTTTTTTTTTTTCCCCCTTTTTCCCCGGAATTTTTTTTTGGTTCCTTTCCCCTTTTTTTTTTTTTAAAAAAACCCCGGGCCCAAAAACCCCCAACCCCCCCAAAAAAAAAACCCCCCTTTTTAATTTTTTTTTTCCCCGGGGGAAAATTTCCCCAATCCTTTCCCCTTTTTTCCGGGGGCCCAAAAAGGGGAAAATTTAAATTAATTTCCCTAAAATTTTTTTTCCCCCAAAAAAATTTTTTTAAAAAATTTTGGGTTTTTGGGTTTTTTTTTTCCCCCCCCTTTTTTTTTTTAAATTTTTTTTTAAAAACACTTTTTTTTTTTTTTTAAAAAATTTTTTTTTGGGGTTTTTTTGGGCCTTTTTTTTCTTTTTTTTTTTTTTTTCCCCCCGGGCTTTTTTTTAAAAAAAAAAGGGGGAAAAAAAAGGGGGGCCCCCCCCAAAAAATTAAAAAAATTTTTCCCAAAATTTTTTTTTTAAAAAATTTTTTTTGGGGGGGGGGGGGGTTTTTTTCCCCTCCCTTTCCCCCCCCTTTTTTTTCCCCTTTTTTTTTTTTTTGGGGGGGGGCCCAAATTTTTTTAAAAAATTTTTTTCCCCCCCCCAAATTTTTAAAATTTTTTTTTTTTTTCCCCCTTTTTTTTCCCCCCCCCCCAAAAAATTTGGCCCTTTTTTTTTTTTTCCTTTTTTTTTCCCCCCTTTTTTTAAAAAACCAAAAACCCCCTTTTTTTTGGGGGAAAGGGGGGGAAAACCTTTCCCCCCTTTCCCCCCCCCCTTTTTTTTAAAAAATTTTTTTCCCCCAAACCCCTTTTTTTTAAATTTTTTTTGGGGAATTTTTTTTCCCCCCTTTTAAAAAAAAATTTTTTTTTTCCCCCCTTTTTTTCCCCCTTTTTTTTTCCCTTCCCCTTAAAAAATTTCCCCCGGGAAATTTTTTTTGGGAAAAATTTTTTGGTTTGTTTAAAAAAAAAAAAAAATTTTCCAAAAATTTTTTGGGTAAAAAAAAAAAAAAAAAAAAATTTTCCCTTTTCCCCCCCGGAAAAATTTTTTGGGAAAAAGAAAAAATTTTTTCCCAAAAGAAAAAAAATTTTTGGGGGTTTTAAAAAAAAAATTTTTTAAAAAAAAGGGTTTTTTAACCCCAAACTTTTTTTAAATTTGGGGGGTTTTTTTTTTTCCCCCAAATTCCCTTTCCTTTTTTTTTCCCTTTTTCCCCCCCCTTTTTTTTTTTTTCCCCCCTTTTCCCCCCCCCCCTTTTTAACCCCCCTTTTTTTCCCCCCCCTTTTGAATCCTTTTCCAAAAACCTTTTTTTTTTTTTCCCTTTTTGGTTTAAAAAAATTTTTTTTTGGGGGGTTTTTTCCCTTTTTTTTTTAAAAATTTTTAAAATTAAATTTTTTTTTTCCGGGGGGGGGCCCCGGCCCCTTTTGGGGCCCCCCAAAAACCCCTTTTTTTTTTAAAAAAAGGGAAAAAAGGGGGGGCCCCCCCCCCCCCCCCCCCCCCAAAAAAAAATTAAAGGGGGGGGGGGGAAAACCCCCCCCCAAAAATTTTTTTCCCCCTTTTTTTTTTTTTGGGTTTTAATGGCCCTTTTTTTTTTTCCCCCAAACCCCTTTCCCCCCCCTTTTTTCCCCCCCCCCTTTTAAATTCCCCCCGGTTTTCCCCCCCCCCCCCCCCCAAAAAAAAAAAAAAAACCCCAAAAAAATAAACCCCCCCCAACCCCCCCCCCCCTTTCGCCCCCCAAAAAACCCCCAAAAAAAAACCCCCCCAAACCCCTTTTCCCCTTTTTTTTTTTTTTTCCCTTTTTTTCCCCCCCTAACTTTCCCCCTTTTCCCCTTTTTTTTTTGGGTCCCCCCCCCCCCTTTTTTTGGGGGGTTTGGGGTTTTTTTTTTTTTTTTTTTTTGGGGAAAAAAAAAAACCCCCCCCCAAAAAAAAAAAAAAAAAAAAAGGGGGGAAAAAAGAAAAAGGGAAGAGAAAAAAGGGAGGGAGAGAGAAAGAGTTGGGGGAAAAAGGGGGAAAGGGGTTTTTTTTCCAAAAAAACCCGGGGCCCTTTTTTTAAAAAAATTTTTTTTAAAGGGGGGCCCCCCTTTTAAAACCCCCCAAAAAAAACCCCCCCCCCCCCCAAAAACTTTTTTTTTTCCCCCCTTTTTTTTCCCCAAAAAATTTTTTTTCCCAAAACCCTTTTCCCCCTTTTTAAAAAAACCCAAACCCCCTTTTAAAATTTTTAAATTTTTTTTTTTAAAAATTTTTAAAAGGAAAAAACCAAAAATTTTAAAAAAAAAATTTAATTTTTTAAAAAAAAACCCAAACCAAACCTTTTTTTTTTTTGGGGTTTTTAAAAAAATTTTTTAAAAAAATTTTTTGTTTTTTGGGGGGTTTTAAAAAAAAAAAAATTTTTTTGGGGGGGAAAAATTTTTTTTTTTTTAAAAAAAAGGAAAAAAAAATTTTTTTCCCCTTTTTTTGGGCCCCATTTTTTTCCCGGGATGGGGGGGGGGGTTTTTTAAATTTTTTTGGGGTTTTAAAAAAAAATTTTTTTTTTAAAAAAAATTTTTTTTTTTTTTTGTTTTTTTTAAATTTTTAAAGAAAAAAAAAAAAGGGGGGGGGAAAAAGAAAGGGGGGAAAAAAAAAAGGGGAAAGGAAAAAAAAAAAAAGGGGGGGAAAAAAAACCCAAATTTCCCCCCAAAACCCGGCCCCAAAATTTTTTTTGGGGGGAAATTTGCCCCTTCTTTTCCCCAAAAAACCCCTTTTTTAAAATTCCTTTTTTTTCCCCCAAATTTTTTTTTTTCCCAAAAAAAAAATTTTTTAATTTTTCCGGTTTTTTTTTTAAAAAAAAAAAAATTTTTTTTTTTTTCCCCCCCTTTTTTTTTTTTTTCCCCCTTTCCCCAAAAAAACCCCCCCCTTTTTTTTTGGGGGTTTTTTAAAACCACTTTTTTAATTTTTTTTAAAAATTTTTTTTTGGGGGGGAAAAAAAAGGGGGGGGGGAAAAATTTGGGGTTTGAAAACCGGGGGGGGGGGGGGCCCCCCTTTTCCAAAAAAAAAGGGGGGAAAATGGGTTTTAAAAATTTTTTTAAAGGGGGAAAAAAAAAAACCCCCCCCTTTTTAAACTTTTTTGGCCAAAAAACCCCAAAGGGGGGGGAAAATTTTTTTTTTAAAAAAAGGGGGGGGGGAAAAAAAAAAAAAAAAAAAACCCCCCCCGGGGGAAAAAAAAAACCCCCCCCCCCCCTTTTCCCAAAACCCCCCGGGCCCCCCCCCCCAAAAAACCCCCGGGGGGGGGGGCCCCCCCAAAAAAAAGGCCCCCCTTTTTTTTTCCCCCCCCCCCCCCTTTTCCCCCCCGCCCCCCCCCCAAAATTTCCCCTTTCCCCCCCCACCCCCCCCCCCCCTTTTTTTTCGGGGGGAAAAAAAAAAAAAAACCCCGGGGGGGGGTTTTTTTCCCCCCCCGGGGGGGGGCCCCCCGGGGGAAAAAAGGGAAACCCCCTTTTCCCCCGGGCTACAAAATTTAAAACCACAAAAACCCCCATTTTTTTCTACAAAAAAATTTTAAAACCTACTAAAAAATTTCCCTACTTTTTAAAAAATTTCCCCCCCCCCCTTTTTTTTTTCCCCCAAAAAATTTTTTTAACCTTTTTTTTTCCTCAACTCCCAAATTTCCTTAATTTTTTTTTCCCCCCCCTTTTTTTAAAAAACCCCCTTTTTCAACTGCCACTACTACTACAATATTAACCTACATTTTTAAATGCCCCTACTACTACGCCAAGTTAAACCTACATTTTAAATCCAAAATACTACTCCCAATACTAAGTTTTAAAACTACTATTTCTACTACACTACTAATATTTCTCTACTTTCCACTACTCTAGACTAAATAATTAAAACTGTTTCTGCTAAAGTAAGTAAGACCCGAAGCCATTTAAAAAATAAAAAACCCCTTTTTCCCTTTTTGCCACGCCTCCCCCCGGCAACCCCCCCCAAATTAAAGGGCCCTAAAAAAGTCCGGGGTAATTTGGGTTTCTTTTGCCGCCTTTTCCCCTTCCCCCCCTTTTTTTATTCCCTCTGTAAAAAACCTCGGCTAGTTTCATTCACACTTCATACGTGGGGGGTAGATAGTATAAATGAATAGTTTTTTTTGGAAAGGTAAAAGTAGTATTTTTTTTTGAAAAAGATAGTAGTAGTTTATTGCATAGATAGTATATTTTATTGACGAAATAATAGTAGTAGTTTATTTAACGGGAAAAAGTATAGTTTATTGGGCGAGTTGATATAAAATATTTATTGACGAGGGAAGTAGTGTTTATTGAAAAAAAAACGTAACCCAAAACACATAAAAATATCCCGTCGTAAAAATTTTTTTTTTTTTTTTTTCCCAAAAAAACTAATACAAAATAAAAACATAAAAATACCAGTCCATTAAAATGTACAAAAAGCTTAAATATTTTTGGTTTTTAAAAATTTTTCTCTTTATGGGGAAGGAATGAGAAAAATTTTGGGATGCTTTAAAAAAAAAATTTTCTGCCTAGCGAAAGGGTTTAAAAAAAATAAAAACCCAACAAATAGAAAGGATTCAATAGGGAAAACCCATCTACGCTAAACAACAAAATCAAGGGCAAGAGAGCAAGAAAAAAGCAAAAAAGTAAAAAAGGGAAAACCTTTAAATCCTTCATATTCTAAAGGATGTTTTTTCTCCTGTTTTTTAAACCCCCACTACTCTGGGAGCCCCCCCCCCATGCCCCCCCCCTCCCCCCCCGCTAGGTCTTCCCCCGCCATTCCCCGGGAAAAATAAAAAATTTTGGGCCCTAAGGGGGTGGGCGGGGGTGGCCGGGCGGGGAAAAAACCCCCCCAAAAAAAAAGAGGCTTTCGGTTTTTGAAAGGGGGGGAAGGAGGGGTTAATTTTCCATCCCCACTGGAAAAGGGGAAATTTTAAGAGGAAAAAGGGGCAGGAGGGGAGGAAAGGAGGAGGGAAAGGGGGAGGGGGGAGAGGAGGGGAGGGGGAGGGGGAGGAGGAGGAGGAGAGGAGGAGGGGGAGGAGGAGAGGAGGAGAAAAGGAGGGGGGAGGAAGGGAAAGGGGGAAGGAGGGGAGGAAAGGGGGAGGGGGAGGGGGAGGAAAAGAAGGGGAATGAAAAAAGGAGGGGGGAGAAGGAGGAAGGAAAAGGCGGAGGGGGAGGATTTTAAGGGGGAGGGCATGAAGGAGGAGGAGGGGGGTCACCCGGGGGGCAAAGGGGGCAAAAAAGGAAAACTTTAGAAGGAAAAAGGGGGAAAAATAGACGAAATTTCGGAAAGGGAAAAGGGGGAATAAAACAGAAATTTGGAATTTTTTAGAAAAGGGAAACTGAGTTAGACCGGGAAAGTAAGGGGAAAAAGGGCTAGGGGTAAAAGGGTAAAAGGGGTTAAAAAAAAAAGAACCTCCACGAAAACTTTTAAATTTTTAAAAAGATTTTCAAAAAAAAAAATTAAATGGGGCCTCCCTTCAGATTCTGACTTACGGGAAAAATTTTAAATTTCCCCTTTGAGAAAAATACACACACACACACAACCCCACACACCAACACACCCCACCCCCAAACACAACCCCCACCCCAACTTTCACCTTACCTTTAATTTTTTCTCCACCTTTTTTAATTCCATCCCAAAATCTTTTAACCCCCCCCAATAAATTTCACCCACCCCCCAAACCCACCACACCAAAAAACTCCTTTTTTTCTAAAAAATTTCTTAAAAAACCCCCCAAACCTTCCCCACGCCGTTCCCCCCAAAACCCAACCCTCCCCCACCCCCTCCCCTTTCCCCCCCCCCAAACCCCACCCTTTCCCCCGCCTTTTTAAATTTTTTTTCCCAAACCCCCCCCCGTAAAATGGAAGAATTTTAAAAAAAACTAAAGCTACTTTTTAAACCCCAAAGGGTTTTTTTGGGAAAAAAGTTTTTTTTTTTCTTGGCTATAAAATTTACCCAACGGAAAAGAAAAGGGGAAGGAGAAAAAAAAAGGGAAAGGGAAAGAGGGAAAAAGGAAAAAAAGGGGGAGAAGGGGAGAGAGAGAAGGAAGGGGAAAAAAGAGGAAAAGAAAAAGAAAGCGAGAGAGAGAGAGAGAGAAAAGAAGAAGAAAAAAAAAAGACCCCGAGAGAGAGAGCAGAAGGGGAGAGAGAGAGAGAAGAGAGAAGGGGGAGAAAAAGGGGGGGGGAGGGGAGGAGAGAGGGAAAAAGAGAGAGGGGGAGAGAGAGGAAAAGAGAGCGGGGGGGGGAGAAAAAAAGAGGGGGAAAAGAGAAAAAGAGAGAGAAAAGAGAGAGAGAAAGAGAGAGATTTTCTTTCATGCCATTAGTTTTACTCTAATTATAGTTATATTTTGAGCTTCTCTCAATAACATTCTACTTTACCTTCTCTCCAACTTTTTATTTCCCTAAAATCCACATAACAGTCAATTTCTAGTATTTTATTCACTGCCCGTAGGGATAAACACTGTCTTGATCGTTGTTCTGATAAAACCACAATATTCAACTCGCTCTCTCTCTTTCTCTCTCAAAACCATTATATTCCTCTCTCTTCTCTACCTCTCTCTCTCTCTCCATCTCTCCTACTCTCTTTCTACTCTCTCTCTATCTCTCTCTCTCTCTCGGTGATACTAATACTTCCATGTTTTCTTTTTCATGACCACTTAAGTTTTTAACCTCCTAAGCCTGTACCATTAAGTTTATATCCTTTTCCAGCCTCCTCCTCCTCCTCCTCCTCTTCCTCTTCCTCCTCCTCCTCCTCTCCACTTACTTCTCCTTATCCTCTCCACGCCATAATTCCCTCTAATCCACACTCACACCCTTCCTCATGCACATTCTTGACTTATATTTTTCTTCACTAAGTTTGTTCTATAAATGGAAATGTTTATATGTTGTGGTTCACTTGATCAATTATTGCATGTGTTGTATTTACAGGTGTGTTGCTACTTCTACCTTATCTTGTACTTACTAATGATGCTAAAACAAGGCCTTCTACTACTACTACTACAAATGTTACAGCTATTTCTACTACTACTACTACTACTACTACTACAAATGTTACAGCTACTATTTCTACTACTACTACTACTACTACTACTACTAATGTTAAACCTACTATTTCAACTGCCTCTACTACTACTAATAATGTTAAACCTACTATTTCAACTGCCACTACTACTACTACGAATATTAAACCTACTATTTCAACTGCCACTACTACTACTTCCAATGTTAAACCTACTATTTCAACTGCCACTACTACTACTACGAATATTAAACCTACTATTTCAACTGCCACTACTACTACGAATATTAAACCTACTATTTCAACTGCCACTACTACTACTACCAATGTTAAACCTACTATTTCAACTCAAACTACTACTCCTACTACTAATGTTAAAGCTACTATTTCTACTACTACTACTAATACTACTCTACTACCACTACTACTACTACTACTAATACTACTGTTGCTGCTATGTAAGTAAGACAGCCGAAGCCATAAACATAAAAACCCTTCCCCTTTCTGCACACGCCTCCCCTTGGCAACATTCCCCCAAGTATGGCTCGTAAAAAAGTGCCGGAGTATATTTGGGTTTCTTCGCAGCCTTTCCCTTCCCCCTTTTTTTATTACCTCTGTAGAAAACCATCGGCTAGTACATACACACATACATACGTGGGAGTAGATAGTAGTAGTAGTAGTAGTTTATTGATGAGTAGATAGTAGTAGTTTATTGAAGAGTAGATAGTAGTAGTTTATTGACGAGTAGATAGTAGTAGTTTATTGACGAGTAGATAGTAGTAGTTTATTAACGAGTAGATAGTAGTAGTTTATTGACGAGTAGATAGTAGTAGTTTATTGACGAGTAGATAGTAGTAGTTTATTGACAAAAAACGTAACACAATACACATAAACTATCTGTACGTAATTTTTTTTTTTTTTTTTCCATAATAACACTAATACAAATAAATACATACATACAAGTCCATACATGTACATAATGCTTAAGTATTTTCGTTATATATTTACTCTGAGTGGCAAGGAATGAGAAATTATGCATGCTTTAAAAAAAAATTCTCTGCCGTAGCGAATGGGTTAAAAAAAGTAAAACGCAAAAATAGAAATCGATCACCACCACAATATTTTCAAGGCAGTTCATAGGGGACACGATCTACGCATTACACAAAGTCAAGGTCAAGAGAGACGAAGAAGAAGAAGCAAAGAGTAAAATAGGAAAACATTTAACTCATTCATATTCTACGGATGTTTCTCTCCTGTTTTGAATCCCTCACTACTCTGCAGCCCCCCCCCCATGCCCCGCCCCGCCCCGCCCCGCTAGTCTTCCCACGCCATTCCGAGTAAAAGGTAAACAATTTGTCGTAAGTGATGGACTGGTGTGGCTCGGGCGGGGAAAACACCCCAACAAAGAGAGCTTCTGTTGTGAGTGTGGAAGTGAGGCGTTAATGTCACAGTCTACTGAAGGTGAAATATAATGAGGAAAGAGGGACAGGAGGAGGAGGAGGAGGAGGAGGAGGAGGAGGAGGAGGAGGAGGAGGAGGAGGAGGAGAGGAGGAGGAGGAGGAGGAGGAGGAGAGAGAGGAGGAGGAGGAGGAGGAGGAGGAGGAGGAGAGAGGAGGAGGAGGAGGAGGAGGAGGAGGAGGAGGAGGAGGAGGAGAAGGAGAATGGAGAAGGAGAAGGAGAAGGAGAGGAGAAGGAGAAGGAGAAGAAGGAGAAGGAGGAGGAGGAGGAGGGGCATGAAGGAGGAGGAGGAGGGGTACGACTGGAGCAAAGGTGCAGAGAAAGGAATGCTTTAGAAAGGAAAGAGGGGAAAGTAGACGAAGTGCAGGAAGGAAAAGGGCTAATAGAAAGCAGAAAGGGATGTTTTAGAAAGGGAAAACTGAGGAAATTAGACGGAATGAATAGAGGAAAAGGACTAAGGGGTAAGGAAGGGTAAAAGGGGTAAACAAAATAAGCCTCAACGAACGACACTTTGATTGTTATAAGAGATACAAAAAAAAGATTAGTGTCCTCCCTTCAGATTCTGACTTACGGAAACATTGATGTCTTCGAGAAAACATACACACACACACACACACACACACACACACAACACACACACCACACACATCACTTACACTACCACACCACACTTCTGATTCTACACCAGTTAACATACACTTACACCATACAAATACTCATACACACATCACATACAACTTCCATACACATACACATCACTACACACCACACACACACACACTTACACATCTACTACACACTTGACTAATCTAGCATAGACCTTGACATAGACCTAGACATAGACCTACATCAGACACAGATACCACACACACACCACACACATCACCACCCACACACCACCACACCACATCACCACATATTCCACACACACACGCTTTCCCTTGACTCGTTATTTTTCCTCCACCTTCTTCGATTCTCATCCCGTTTAATTAA
Organism: Chionoecetes opilio; assembly: GCA_016584305.1. Lineage (NCBI taxonomy): Eukaryota > Metazoa > Arthropoda > Malacostraca > Decapoda > Majidae > Chionoecetes > Chionoecetes opilio. Next base: position 258,781 of record JACEEZ010002266.1, read on the forward strand.
TCCTTTCGACCCCTACCAATAATATTTTCTACTGTTCTACTTCTCTTAACTGTACATGTCGAATCTTGATACTCGCTCTTAAAATTTTCTTACAATCCTCTTCCCCCTCTCTTCTATTCTTTCTCTTGTCTCCCTACTCTATCCTTTCTCTATCTCTCCCCTCCTTTTCTCTGTCCTCCTCATCTCCCCAACCTAACTTTCTCCCTAATCTGCCCACAAACACGCCACGAAAACGAGATGAGAGAAGAGAGAGGAGAAAAAAAACTAGGACGACTAATTTTACCTGGGAAATGATGGGAAAAAGTAATCTTGGCTATAAATTACACAGGAGAGAGAGAGAGAGAGAGAGAGAGAGAGAGAGAGAGAGAGAGAGAGAGAGAGAGAGAGAGAGAGAGAGAGGGAGAGAGAGAGGAGAGATGAGAGAGAGGAAAACCTAATATCTAGACTCCACGCTTTGAGATTGGGGAGAGAGAGAGAGAGAGAGAGAGAGAGAGAGAGAGAGGAGAGAGAGAAGAGAGAGAGGAGAGAGAGAGGAGAGAGAGAGAGAGAGAGAGAGGAGAGAAGAGAGAGAGAGAGGAGAGAGAGAGAGAGAGAGAGCGGAGAGAGAGAGAGAGGAGAGAGAGAGAGAGAGAAGAGAGAGAGAGAGAGAGCAAAAACCTAATATTCTAGACTCCTCCACGCTTTGAGATGAAGAGAGAGAGAGAGAGAGAGAGAGAGAGAGAGAGAGGAGAGAGAGAAGAGAGAAGAGAGAGAGAGAGAGAGAGAGAGAGAGAAGAAGAGATAGAGACAGAGAATGCCAGGAGAGGAAATGAGAGAGGATGAAAGAGAGAGAGAGAGAGAGGAGAGAGAGAGAGAGAAGCAAAAATTAATACCAAAATTCAGCGCTAAGGAAGTTCGCAGATGTATCTAGAGAGAGAGAGAGAGAGAGAGGAGAGAGAGAGAGAGAGAGAGAGAGAGAAGACGAGAGAGAGAGAAGAGAGAGAGAGGAGAGAGAAGAGAAGAAGAGAGAGAGAAGAGGAAGAGAAAGAAGAGAGAAGGATGAGATAGAGAGAGAGAAAGAGCAAAAAATAAATTCAAGCCTCTTCCACACTGTAAGAAATTCATGTGTGAGTATTAGCAGCGAGGCGGCACAGATGGCGGCGAGGACCCAGAGATATAGCGGTGGGTGTCGGTCCGCGCGACGCACCATCGGGGGACGAATCAATGAGGTCTCCTTATAC
>JACEEZ010002266.1:265000-267500 GCA_016584305.1 Chionoecetes opilio
AGTATAGAGTAGACAGTATAGTATAGATAGAGTAATAATACAGTATACTAAACAAGCTATATAACGACATAGTCACACGTAAATGTAAACTGGAATCTTGACAACACAACACACACATTCTTAATTACCTCAGTCACACAGTCCTAATTTTCCACATCATTTCTCACCCCCCACCCATCTCACATCATCTACACACCTGTGAACACATCCCCCCTCCCCATCTTCCACCACACACAACTTCCTACCTCACCCTCACACAGCTTCTCATCTACTGCACCTGCACCTTCACACACTACTCTCATCCCCCCAACAACACTCCACTACCTCAACCCATACATTAATCTACCTTTGATCTCTAACTATTAACACAACAACAACACAACACACAACACACACACAACACACACACACACACACACACACACACACACACACACACACACACACACACACACACACACACACACACACACACACACACACACACACACACACACACACACACACACACACACACACACACGCACACACACACACACACTTGAATTACTTAGCTTTATGATAGAAGCCTTTTCGTCTCTCTAAGTTTTGCGACAATAACCTCTGTAGTTGTGTTACCTTGACCTTAATAACTAACTCAATCTTCATCTCTATTTATGTATGTATGTATGTATGTTTATCTTATTATGTATGTCAATATGTAGTGTCAATATGTAGTAGACCTGCTTGTTGAATTTTGTGTGTTTAGTAGTTTATGGAGTTTTCTTTGTTGGATTGCAATTTGTTACTCAAATTTGTGAGAAAGTTTCATTTTTAGACATTATGCGTTTTGTCTATTTCATCAATGATATGTGTAATTTTCAATGCTGTGGTCAATAAATATTTATCTATCTATCTATCTATGGACTTACTAGCATTGTTCTCAGGTTTCTATGGCGCCGGGAAACTCACCTGCAAAAGAAGAGAAATATATATAAGTAACAAAGTAATAATAGCATACATTAGTGGTGTACAAATTCCCAAACAGAGAGAAAAACATGCAATCAGAAGTTGCTGTTTTTTCATCACAAAGGACTGGCCAAGGGGGAACAAAAAAAAAGTAACAAAAAGCCCGATTAGTTGCCAGTCCCTTGCCGCTCAAACATAAACCCTCTGCGTGCACACTTTAAAAGGAAGGAGATTTGTTACGACGGTAAGGTGTGGCTTAAACAGAGGAGAGACATTAAAAGCACCAATAGTTCGCCAATTTTCGGGACTCCAAAGAAACGGGTGTAAAAACAACAAGAGAAAAGAGAAACACTAACTTCAAAATAGTAAACAACAGGTACTCGTTCTTAATGGCGGCGTCACACTAGCACTTTTTCCGTCTAGTTTTACGATTTCCGTTGTTTTTTTCTCGTTCTGTCTAGTTTTTCCGTCTGAATCAGTCAGTCTGAGTCAGACGATCATGATCGTCTTCATATGGAAAGTTGAAGAAGACTTTCATAGTCAAATCAAAATCCATAGTGATTACTTTAATAAAGATATTCGATATAAATCAGTAATTTTTTGCAAATTATAATTCAATACATTTGAAAGTATTAAAAATATTCAAGTGACTATTGTACATGTAGATACATTTAAAAGCCGGTTCTTATAACAGCCAACAGTCTCTCGCATGACTCGATTGTTGTGTTTCGTTTTCAAGACACACTAAAAAAAAAATTCTCACTCTTCAAGACTTCAACTTAAGATTATAGACGAAGTGCTGTGGACACGTAGCTCAGAAGAATTTCTCGTTGAATGCATACGAGGCCACCCTTGTCTCTGGGACCACAGATCAGACTTGTACACCAAGAAGGCATTGATATTCTAGGTCTTATCTAGGTCGATATTAGGTCTACTATTGATAATACACATAATTAAGTGTATACCAGCGATAGCTTGCCCAGGCGTCGGAGCCATGTTTGTTTACAGTCGAAGGAACAGCTGACTGGTAGTGCTGGCAAACGATTGTGTGTGTGTGACGGCTTGCAATCAGAAAATTGTTAGTTTTTAGAAAGTTGCTGAAAAAACTAGACGGAAAAAGTGCTAGTGTGACGCCGCCTTTACACATGAGAAAACAAATGCTTCTCCTATTGCTGTTGTTGTTCTTATCATTTGTACTTCATGGTGATAAAACAACAAGCGAAAAGAGAAACACTAACGTCAAAATAGTAAACAACAGGTACTGGTTCTTTCACATGAGAAAACATACATGCTTCTACTATTACTACTGGTGTTCTGATCATTTATACTTCATTACACATTCACTCTACGTTAATGTTCAGGTCTCGGTAATAATCAAGATATTCGAAACTTAAGATGAGACTAGGCGGCACGAGAGAAAACGAGATGCAGGGTTCGCATTCCTCTCCGAACACTGAAGGACTTGCTTAACTAACTTGCTGGGTGAGTTTTCCAGCAGTTGCGCAGTCGAGAGAAAACTCCTACAATATAATTTCTTGTTAACTGCTTTAAT
>JACEEZ010002266.1:272500-277500 GCA_016584305.1 Chionoecetes opilio
CCTAACTCACCTTCTCTCCTAACCTCTCCTTCTCCTTCTTTTCTTCCATTCCTCCTTCTCCTGTTTTCCTTCCTCCTTCCTTTCCTTCCACTCCTTCTTAGTTTCCTCCTTCTCCTCCTTCCCCTTTCCTTCTTCCTCTCCTCTCTCCTTGTTTTCCTCTCCTTCCCTTTCTCTTCCCCTCCCCTTTCTTCCTTCTCTCGCCCTACCCTTCCTCCTCTCTGTCCTCCTTCTCCTCCTTTTTTCCTCCTTCCTCCTTCGCCCCTCCCCTGTCTCCCTACTCCTCCTCCTCCTCCTCCTCCTCCTCTTCATTCTTCCTCCCTCTTGATTTCCTCTTCTTCTTCCTTCGGCCCACCCTGTCTCCCTACTCCTTCTCCTCCTCTTCTTCCTTTATCAATCCTCCCTCTTGTTATCATCTCCCTCCTCCTCCTCCTCCTCCTCCTCCTCCTCCTCCTCCTCCTCCTCCTCCTCCTCCTCCTCCTCCTCCTCCTCCTCCTCCTCCTCCTCCTCCTCCTCCTCCTCCTCCTCCTCCTCCTCCTTTATTCCTCCTCCCCCTTCGCTATCCTCTCCTTCCTCCTTCCCGGCCCTCTCGGAATTCTTGAAGACAACATATTATGATTCTGTTTTGGATGCAATTTAACCGTGAATCCAGGCGTCGCACGTTCAAGGATACCCAACAGTGTAAACATACCGAAGACCTGACGTAATACGAATACAATTATAACAGAGGGAGAAGCATGTGGTTTTTTATTGATTTTCGTATGTTTGTGCTTCGTTTAGCTTTCAATTTTTCATACATTCCCTTTTCTGCTCCGTACCGATAAATTCCCGTTGAAAAAAAATCTCAAAAATACACCTACGTTCTGTCCATTATTTTTTAGATATTCATTTCTCTAAATAATTGAGACAACATCTTGGCTTACAAATCACACTGAAATTTAGTTAGCTGTTAGTTTTCCTGTACAGTAGGTATCTGGTGGATAGTGAATTAAATTAGTGAATAAAATTAAAGTTAATGAAAAAAAAAATCTAAATTGTTGAAGCAGAAGATAAAAATAGAAAGTGTGAGGATGGATTTCATACAAATGGACTTTTTCAGCCTTTGTGATTTTCAAGTGGTGATGACGCGAGCGTGTGGCCTTTTGTTACCCCTCTCTCTCTCTCCTCTCTCTCTCTCTCTCTCCTCTCTCTCTCTCTCTCTCTCGCTCTCTCTCTGGCTGTGTCGCTTTTTTTGTCGTTCTCTCGCTCGTTTTCTCATTATTAAAGCTCGAAATCCGTCGGGCGTTTCGAGTTCCCTGCTTCACACACTAAAACGTATAGGTACTTCCACTTTATTTTTGTATGTAGGTTAACTTTTGTATCTCTTATCATGTGTTCCTCATTCTTTCATTCATCCGGTTTCTAATTTCAATCCGTAAGAGCAGTTCTTTCATTGCTCAAACCCCTCTTTCATACTTTCTTTTTTGTACTATCTTTATCTTTCTGGCCTCCCTTCTTTATCTTTCTGTCCTCCCTTCTTTACCTTTCTTCACTCCCTTCTTCACCTTTCTTCACTCCCTTCTTCATCTTTATGTCCTCCCTTTTTCATCTTTCTGTCCTCCCTTCTTCATCTTTCTGTCCTCCTTCTTCATCTTTCTGTCCTCCCTTCTTTATCTTTCTGTCCTCCCTTTTTCGTCTTTCTTTCTGCCTCACTTTGTCCTAATTTTCTAGACATTACTTTTGTTCCCGAATTTCTATAAAAAAATTGTCACTTTTCTGAGAGATCGTCGTCTGTCTCTTTTGAGGTGATAAAAAATGACGTTCTGACATTCGCTGACTCGCACTTTCGCTTTCAGTATCTTTTTTATGCTCAGCGTTTTGAATATATGCCAAGGATGCCTGAGGTACGAGGTGGTGTATCCAAAAAGGGAAAAAATGAAGGGAATATAGAGGTAAGGGAGAAAAGTCAAATAAAAATAGGCAAAATCAACCTTTTTTCCGCTTTAATCTTTCATTCTTATATTTTTACTAATTCTTTCACGTATCACTTTTTTTTCTTTCTCTTTGTGTATGTGTTTGTGTGTAGGTATGTATGTGTGTGTGTGTGTGTGTGTGTGTGTGTGTGTGTGTGTGTGTGTGTGTGTGTGCGTGTGCGTGTGCGTGTGTGTGTGTGTGTGTGTGTGTGTGTGTGTGTGTGCGTGTGACTGTGTGTGTGCGTGTGTTCGACCTTGCCTTCCTCTAACCCGACGTCTCAGACAGCCCCGAGTAAACGGTCACTACTACAACTTTTGACCTGTGACGGGCTGTGGTTCAGTAAGGGCCCTGTCAGTTAGTGACCACCATCGGGATTTATATACCAGGGGTCACTGCTGCAGGGGGCATTGAAGTGCACGGCGTCCTACTTGGAAAGTGCACTACCGCAGTGGATTGTACGGAGCTGGGGCCTGATTGACTGCTGCCTCCCAAGAAAGCGCCAGGCAAGGCTGCCGCACCACCCTTGAACTTCCACACTGAGCCTACACCAACACTACATTAGACCCATAACACACACAGATAGCCCCGAGTTAACGGTTACCACTACTACTCTCGACCTGTGACGGGTTGTGGACCAGTAAGGCCTGTCAGTTAGTACCACCATCGGATTTAAGGTACCAGGGTCCTGCTGCGGAGGTATTGAGTGTACGGCGTCCTACTGAAAGTACACAATCCGCAGTGATTGAACGGAGCTGGGCCTGATTGACTGCTGCTCCCAAAAAGCGCCAGCAGGCTGCCGCACCACCCTTGACCTCCACACTGTGTTCACCTTACAAACCGCATAACATGACCAATCTATCAGCACTAAACCTACCCCCCAAACTAGTAGTAGTTATCCATAGATTCAGCTTTCAACTTCCTCAAATTCCATGCAGTTTTCTATCTGCATGTATCACTTCATTCGGCAGCTCGCTGAGGATGGGTGGTGGGAGAGCCTCTACTTTCTATCCTTTCTCTCTTACATCTAGTTAGTGTAGTGCAGTTAAAGCAAACAGCCTTGTAAGGACCTATCGGTCTGTTGCTGTTTGTGTTTCCTTTGTAATCCTTTGAAAAAACCCCAGCTTCGTAAATTTTCCACAAGCCACCATTTACTGCTCCGTGTATAACATTTCCACGCATATCCTCCATTCAATTATACACGACGCGTTCTCCGGTCACGTGAGGGGGCGGATCAAGGCTACACGGCGGACCTTTCTTCAATCCCTTCTTTATCTTTCTGTCCTCCCTTCTTCATCTTTCTGTCCTCCCTTCTTCATCTTTGTCCTCCCTTCATTACCTTTCTGTCCTCCCTTCTTCATCTTTCTGTCCTCCCTTCTTTACCTTTCTGTCCTCCCTTCTTTACCTTTCTGTCCTCCCTTCTTTACCTTTCTGTCCTCCCTTCTTCATCTTTCTGTCCTCCCTTCTTCATCTTTCTGTCCTCCCTTCTTCATCTTTCTGTCCTCCCTTTTTTACCTTTCTGTCCTCCCTTTTTTACCTTTCTGTCCTCCCTTCTTCATCTTTCTGTCCTCCCTTCTTCATCTTTCTATCCTCCCTTCCTTACCTTTGTCCTCCCTTCTTTACCTTTCTGTCCTCCCTTCTTCATCTTTCTGTCTTCCCTTCTTCATCTTTCTGTCCTCCCTTCTTCATCTTTCTGTCCTCCCTTCTTACCTTTTCTGTCCTCCCTTCTTCATCGTTCTGTCCTCCCTTCTTTACCTTCTGTCCTCCCTTCTTCATCTTTCTGTCCTCCCTTCTTCATCTTTCTGTCCTCCCTTCTTCATCTTCTGTCCTCCCTTCTTCATCTTTTGTCCTCCCTTCTTACCTTTCTGTCCTCCCTTCTTCATCTTTCTGTCCTCCCTTCTTTACCTTTCTGTCCTCCCTTCTTTACTTTCTGTCCTCCCTTCTTCATCTTTCTGTCCTCCCTTCTTTATCTTTCTGTCCTCCCTTCTTCATCTTTCAGTCCTCCCTTCTTCATCTTTCTGTCCTCCCTTCTTCATCTTTCTGTCCTCCCTTCTTTACCTTTCTGTCCTCCCTTCTTCATCTTTCTGTCCTCCCTTCTTCATCTTTCTGTCCTCCCTTCTTCATCTTTCTGTCCTCCCTTCTTTACCTTTCTGTCCTCCCTTCTTCATCTTTCTGTCCTCCCTTCTTCATCTTTCTGTCCTCCCTTCCTTACCTTTCTGTCCTCCCTTCTTTACCTTTCTGTCCTCCCTTCTTCATCTTTCTGTCCTCCCTTCTTTACCTTTCTGTCCTCCCTTCTTCATCTTTCTGTCCTCCCTTCTTTACCTTTCTGTCCTCCCTTCTTTACCTTTCTGTCCTCCCTTCTTCATCTTTCTGTCCTCCCTTCTTCATCTTTCTGTCCTCCCTTCTTCATCTTTCTGTCCTCCCTTCTTCATCTTTCTGTCCTCCCTCCTTCATATTTCTGTCCTCCCTTCTTCATCTTTCTGTCCTCCCTTCATCATATTTCTGTCCTCCCTTCATCATATTTCTGTCCTCCCTTCTTCATCTTTCTGTCCTCCCTTCTTCATCTTTGTCCTCCCTTCTTCATCTTTCTGTCCTCCCTTCCTTACCTTTCTGTCCTCCCTTCTTTACCTTACTGTCCTCCCTTCTTCATCTTTCTGTCCTCCCTTCTTTACCTTTCTGTCCTCCCTTCTTCATCTTTCTGTCCTTCCTTCTTTACCTTTCTGTCCTCCCTTCTTTACCTTTCTGTCCTCCCTTCTTCATCTTTCTTTCCTCCCTTCTTCATCTTTCTGTCCTCCCTTCATCATATTTCTGTCCTCCCTTCATCATATTTGTCCTCCCTTCATCATATTTCTGTCCTCCCTTCTTCATCTTTCTATCCTCCCTTCTTCATCTTTCTGTCCTCCCTTCATCATATTTCTGTCCTCCCTTCTTCATCTTTCTGTCCTCCCTTCATCATCTTTCTGTCCTCCCTTCTTCATCTTTCTGTCCTCCCTTCTTCATCTTTCTGTCCTCCCTTCTTCATCTTTCTGTCCTCCCTTCCTTACCTTTCCTAA
>JACEEZ010002266.1:282500-285000 GCA_016584305.1 Chionoecetes opilio
ATCATCATTACTAATAATTTTTGAGGGATATTTAGTAACTATCATCATTACTAATAATTTTTTGGGGGATATTTAGAGGCTATCATCATTACTAATAATTTTGGGGGGGATATTTAGTGGCTATCATCATTACTAATCATTATTTGTGATATTTAGTGGTTATCATCATTACTAATAATTTTGGGGGGGATATTTAGAGGCTATCATCATTACTAATAATTTTGGGGGGGATATTTAGAGGCTATCATCATTACTAATAATTTTGGGGGGGATATTAGAGGTTATCATCATTACTAATAATTTTTGGAGGATATCTAGTGGCTATCATCATTACTAATAATTTTTGGGGATATTAGTGGCTATCATCATTTTCTACTAATTTGGGGGGGATATTTAGTGGCTATCATCATTACTAATCATTATTTGTGATATTTAGTGGTTATCATCATTACTAATAATTTTGGGGGGGATATTTAGAGGCTATCATCATTACTAATCATTTTGGGGGGATATTTAGAGGCTATCATCATTACTAATAATTTTTGGGGGGATATTTAGAGGTTATCATCATTACTAATAATTTTTTGGGGATATTTAGTGGCTATCATCATTACTAATCATTTTGGGGGGATATTTAGAGGCTATCATCATTACTAATAATTTTGGGGGGATATTTAGAGGCTATCATCATTACTAATCATTTTGGGGGGATATTTAGAGGCTATCATCATTACTAATCATTTTGGGGGGATATTTAGAGGCTATCATCATTACTAATCATTTTGGGGGAATATTTAGAGGCTATCATCATTACTAATAATTTTGGGGGGATATTTAGTGGCTATCATCATTACTAATAATTTTGGGGGGATATTTAGAGGCTATCATCATTACTAATAATTTGGGGGGGATATTTAGAGGCTATCATCATTACTAATCATTTTGGGGGGATGTTTAGTGGCTATCATCATTATTAAATATTATTTGTGATAGTTAGTGAAAATATTGTGACTGGTAGTGATGATACGAGGAATGCACCAATCAGCTGCCACGTAGAAAAGAGGGGAAAGGCAGGGGGCGTGGCTTCTGGGTAAGTTGAACGTAAATGTACTATAATAATTATTTGTGATAGTTATAAGCTGCCCGGTGGTGTAGTGGTTAGCATGCTCGGCTCACAACAAAGAAGTTCAAGAGAGCGCGAGTTCGAATTCCTGGACGAGTGGACAGTTTGGGTTTGCATCCTGTCACGTTATAGCCACTGTTCACTAGGCCGAGAATAGGTACTGGATGTAGGCCGAGAAGTTGTGACCTATGACCTTGAAATCCCGGCAGGTGCTGAGGTTGGTTATTCTTTACTTATGTGTGTGTGTGTGTGTGTGTGTGTGTGTGTGTGTGTGTGTGTGTGTGTGTGTGTGTGTGTGTGTGTGTGTGTGTGTGTGTGTGTGTGTCATTATTATTATCATTGGTAATATATAGTAGTAATTATGGCTATAGAGGTTTTAAAGTAGTCGTCCAGACCATTTCATCATTCCTGATTTAATGCAGTCAAATCATAGCCATTGACGAGTATATCAACAATACGTCGTCACTTTTTGTATCCAGTCAGCCGTTTTTAAATAATCCGCAATCAAAATCTGCAAATTCCCCGAGTTCTCAAAACGCACTCAAGATTTGCAGACGCTCAGGCTCAGGCTCGGTGACGTACCATCAGGGAGGCTCATCTTCCCGCGCTTGATCAGAGAGGCACGTAAACACAGAGATAAATATAATACTTGAAGATATTTGGGTGTTTCTGATAGATTTGTTTTGCTATATGCCACATGCATGCATCCTTTATGGGTGCAGCAAGACAGCTGTGCCTTTCGAGAAAAGTTTGCACACGGAAAGGAGTGGCGTGTGTAGGAGTGGAGTGGCAGAGTGGCGTGTGGTGATTCACGCCTATAGTGTGTTGGGGCGAACAGTTGTGTTGAGAAACGGTGTGTAGTGAGGGTAGCGATGGACCACCACGACTGTGAGGCTTTGCCTCTTAACAAGACCAAGTAAACCAAGTAAACCAGTTGTGGAGTGGACGTGGGCGTGCCCTGTGGTGGTGTGGCTGTCACACTTTCTGCCTTCCCGCCCGCATATTTTCCAACTCTTTGCTGTAGTTAATGCTAGTATGTGGTTTCCGAGGAATTACGTTGACTGTAGCTCCAAAACTAACCATAGGATTTTCTCGAAAGTACCTTCATGTGATTCCCACACACACATGGTTTAACCTTATTTACCAATCCATGTTTTGGAGAAGTGCCAGGTCCTCCTGCTGAACCTCAGGCTCTGCTAACACCTGTTCATCCACCTCGTACTCGGGCTCAAACATATAGGATCCCATGACAATCTGAGGTTCGTTTTCCTCATAGTATACGCGACCAGCGTCATTTCTTTCGGTGTCAGATTGAGCATTGTACTCTAGATCTGTCACAGCGACAGATTCACTGTCTGACACGAAGTTCAATCGCTC
>JACEEZ010002266.1:292500-302500 GCA_016584305.1 Chionoecetes opilio
ACCACCACCACCACCACCACCACCACCACCACCACCACCACCACCAAAACCACCACCACCACCACCACCACCACCACCACCACCACCACCACCACCACCACCACCACCACCACCACCACCACCACCACCACCACCACCACCACCACCACCACACCACCATCACCGCCACCACCATCACCACCGCAGCGTGACCATTACCACTTCGCTCCATCCCCATCACCACGGTCATCACATCTGTTCCACACTATCACCACCACAAACACACACACAGCCATTACTCACACACTCACTCACTCACTCTTCAAAAGACAACAGTGACTTCTGCGTTACAGCCTTCTGCCTTCTGTTGCCACCATAAACAGTAATTCTCAAAAACACACAAAACACACACACACACAAAGGTAGGAAGATAATTGCCTACAGGCGCTATAGGCTCCAAGGTAAAAAAAAAAAAAAAAAAAAAAATTAAATTAAAAAGCTTCACCACAATCTAATTCTAACCACATTTTATCCACCACCACCACCTCCACAGTATCGATCTCCCAGGACATGAGAGAGAGAGAGAGAGAGAGAGAGAGAGAGAGAGAGAGAGAGAGAGAGAGAGAGAGAGAGAGAGAGAGAGAGAGAGAGAGAGAGAGAGAGAGAGAGAGAGAGAGAGAGAGAAAAACAAAGCATGAGTCAGGTGGTATTTTACGCATTGAAACCCCCCCAAAAAAGGAGAAAAAAAACTTCGCCATGTACACAGTCCCAAATACCACCGTCCCACCCCTCCTGACCCCCTCCTCCAAGCCACGGGCTCGCGCTGACCTACATTGCGTTTTCTTTGTCACTTCAGCAGGCACGGCGTCTTTCACTAATGAGAGGTGTGTGGGTAGGTAGCCTTGCATCTCCCCGTCCCATCCTAGCCTTCCTCTACACCTCCTTCACCTTACACGGCCAAGACCTTAAACTAGAGTGCAGGTAGAAGGTTAACAAGCAGGCAGAAGAAAAGAGAAGAACCAGGAATGTACACAGGGAAGGAAAATTAAATATGAGGTTCTTTTACTACTACTTCTACTACCACTACTACTACTACTATTACTACTACCCTTGAAGATTAGCAAGCAGGCAGAAGAAAGAGAAGAACCAGGAATGTACACAGGGAAAGAAAAGTAAATATGAGGTTATTTTACTACTACTTCTACTACTACTACCACTACTACTACTACTACTACCACTACTACTACTACTACTACTACCCTTGAAGATTAGCAAGCAGGCAGAAGAAAGAGAAGAACCAGGAATGTACACAAGGAAAGAAAAGTAAATATGAGGTTATTTCACTACTACTTCTACTGTAACCTACTACCTTTTTATACCTACTACCTATTTTTACTGTCTCTTTCTCCTCCAAGTCGCGTGCTTCTGTTCTTTACCCGCCAGACGTTTACCGTATAGAAGGAACCGTTGACTCTCACTTGCGCAATAGTTCCTTCTCCCTCGGTTCCCACCTGCTCCTTCCTTCACCCACACCTGCCTGCCGTAACACCTGGCTTCTTCTCCTCCGCCTCCGCCTCCGCCTCCGCCTCCGCCTCCGCCTCCGCCTCCGCCTCCGCCTCCTCCCCTTCTCGTCGTTCTAACCTCCCTCCTTACCTTCTCTCTTTCCTCCTCTACTTTCTCCTCTTTATTGCTGTCTTTGCATTCCTTCTTTCGAATCCCCTTTATCCCCTTCCCTCTCTTCTTCTTCCTCCTCCTCTTCCTCCTCCTTCTTTCCCTCCTTTGTATCTCCTTCCCTTCCCTTCGTCATCCTATTCTAGAAGTAGAGAAGGAGGAGTAGAGGAGGAAATGGAAAATAATTGGGGATGGGAAGGAGGGAAAAGACTTGGATTTAGTTAAGTTTATTTACATCTCTTAAAAACTTATATTTTATGTAAGGCTTATGTAAGTTTTTGTAAGAGATTTAAATAAACTGAACTAAATCCTAGTCTTTCCCCTCCTTCACATCACCAGTTTTTTCTCCATTTATTCCTCTACTTCTTCTTCCTTGATGTTTTTGCCTTCTTTACTTCCGATCTCCTTTTTTCCCTCTCCTCCCTCTACTTCCTCCTCCTCCTTGTAAGTTTTTGTAAGAGATGTAAATAAAGTAACTAAATCCTAGTCTTTCACATCACCTATTTTTTCTCCATTTATTCCTCTTCCTTGATGTCTTTGCCTTCCTTCCTTCCTTCCTTCCAATCCTTTTTTCCTCTTCCCCCTCTGCTTTTTCCTCCTCTTCCCCTATTTTATCTCCATTTCCTCTTCTACTTCTTCCTTACTTCCAATCTCCTTTTTAATCCCCTTCCCTCTCTTCTTCTTCTTCTTCTTCTTCTTTTTCTTCTTCTTCTTCTTCCTCCTCTGCCTCTTGTAACAGGTTCTCACAGCTCCCGACCAACTCTGTATTCCACTCGAGACACTTAAAGCTCCTCTTCACAACACTATCGCATACCAAACTTTCACCGTGGAGAATTTTGCTCTTTCTTATTCGCTACTTTCGCTATAGCCTCCTACTTGGCATGCATACAGGAATAAAAAGGTAGAAATGTATATAATGAGGTGAAAGATATAATATGTGTGCTATAGCTTGGGGCTCAGAAACCGTCCTACATTTCTGACTGTTATTTTTTTTTTTTATGTCTCCTACGGCCTTTCTTTTCCTTCCTTTCCGCTCCTTTGAAATCCTGAGTTTCTAGTTTTTATTGTGTTTCATTGGTATAAGAAAGGTAAGGTTATGACGAGAAAAGGAAGAAAGGAAGGAAGAAGAAGGAAAGAAGTAAGAAAGGAAGGAAGGATGGATGAATGGTTAGAAAGGAGGGAAGAAAGGAAGGAAGGAAGGAAAGAAGTGAGAGAAAGGAAGAATGGATCAATGGTTGGAAAGGAGGGAAGGAAGAAAGGAAGGAAGGAAGGAAGGAAGGAAGGAAGGAAGGATGGATGAATGGCTGGAAAGAAGGGAAGGAAGGATGGAACAAAAGGAAGTAAATAAGTAAGGAAAAGAAAACAGGATAGATAGAAGGAAGGACGGTTGAAGAAGATAGAAACTGATATGGAAGAATGAATATGCAATGATAGAAACGGTACAAAATAAAGGAAGGAAGACAGCAGGAGAGGGAAAAAAAATGTAAAAAGGGCGGAGGACACGAACTAGCAAACTAAGATCTGATAGAAGTAAGATATGCATGAATAAAAGGAGAGAAAGAAAGGAAGAAAGAGAAGGAAGGAAGGGTAAGAGGAAGAAAGAGAAGGAAGTAAGGAAGGCAGGATGGAAGGAAGGAAGGGTAAGAGAAAGAAAGAGGAGAAGGAAGTAAGGAAGGCAGGAAGGAAGGAAGGAAAGAAGGAAAGAAGGGTAAGAGGAAAAAGAGCAAAGATAAAAGGAAAGTGTGTGGACGGTTGCAATTCCCTTCTTTTTGATCTCGTGTAAGGGTGTAAACCAATATGACAGAAAGACGGAAACAAAATCTCATCTTTCTCTTTTCTTATACCAGTCAAACGCATCATAGGAATTTGTGAAGAATATTTGGTCTCCATGGGCAGAAGTGGAGGAGGAGGTGGCCGCTGACTATCCTCCTCCTCCTCCTCCTCCATGACCTTCCTCGTTTCAGGCTATTACTAACACGTGTCATTAATTTCCACCTAAGCGACGATCGTAATGTTAGTGAGCTCATAAATCGCAAGTCACTCCCCATCTCTCTCTCTCTCTCTCTCTCTCTCTCTCTCTCTCTCTCTCTCTCTCTCTCTCTCTCTCTCTCGTCTTTGGAGGTTGTTATTATCCTCTTCTTTGCCCTGATTTTGTCTTTTTAATTCCCTCCTTCATCAGTTTCTTGTTACATATACTTTTCCTGCATTTTCCCTCTTTGCTATATGTTTCCTTTCTCCTTCACCTCCTGTTTTTGTCCCTACTCCTCTTCTCTTACTCTTAATTGTCTTCATTTTTCTTCTCTTCCTACTCTTACGTTCTCTTTTATTTCTCTTCCCACTTTTACGTCCTCCTTTTTCTTCTCTCCCTACTCGTACGTCCCCCTTTCTTCCTCCTATTCCTCTTCTCTTCCTCTTCGTTGTCCTCCTTTTCTTCTCTTCCTACTCTTACGTCCCTCTCCTTCCTCCTCCTCCGGTGAATATCAACCAATATCAACCAGTACCGCCAGACCGACAGACACCATCACGCCCATCCGAAGCACCTGACCGCATTCCAAGCCTTCCCAGTGGCGCCGCCGGTCCGCACGACACACTGCTTGAACCCAAATGAAATCAATGACTCGCGCGAATATTAAAACAAAAAGCACCTTATCGATCTCCTTCCTGCCTAACGGGAGAAGGCGCCGGGACATTGCTTGTGCCCTGGATGGTTGCCTAATGCTCGTTCTCTAGACAGATAGGGAGGCGTTGGGTGAGTCTCCAGCAGTAAGACGCCGGGACATCGTATACATGAGTCTCGGATGGTCGCCAGGTGTTGGTTCTCTAGACAGATACCGAGGCGTTGGGTGCGTCTGACCGTCTCCAGCAGTAGGTCATGTGGTCACCCAATGAGCGAGGTAACGGGCCGGGGATGTTGCTAGTTTGCCCTTACCTACTACCCTTACACCTGCTCCTCTTTACCGCAGGCTCTCTCTGTCTGATAGTGTGGAGGTGGTGATGTGACGGAATGCAGGGTTGTATGTAGTTCAGTCCTAGCCTCACCACCACAATCACCTACCATCATAATCATCACAATCACCTACTATCATTATCGCTTCCACCACCACCACTATAACCACTACAACCACTACATATACTACTTACTATACACTACTTATACCACTACAACCACTACCACCCAAGGAAGAGAGGCATTCAACCATCATTACCGCTTCCACCACCGCCACTATAACCACTACATATACACTACTTTACCACTATACACTACCACTAGAACCACAACCACTACCCAGGGAAGAGAGACATTCAAGAGGCTGACGATGAAGTGTCCCTCACTCACTGTACTGCCAGACGGAGATAACAGACAGGCGGGCGTCATACGAGGTCTCGAGTACCCCCCTACCCCCCCCCCCTTCGCCCATGCCCGTGTGTGCCGTCAGAGCGCCGCCTTTCCGCCCCATGGCACCCCACCCACCCGCCAGTGCCACCAGACTGACACGTCCACAAACAACCCAATCAAAACAGCCAGACTCAATTTCGTCGCAGCCAATCATCTCCTGGAAACTGACTGCTGGTTCCGGCCCGTCTCATGACCAGAACATAATATCCACGAAACGAAACCTCCATGCGATATATAACCTGTGAAATGACGCGGAAATATATAATGAAATATATATATTGCACGGTACACGACTTGCAATATTACCAGTTGAAGGGGCGAAGTTTTGTAATATTAACAATCTAAAAGTTCCAACGTTTACAATATTACCAGTTTGAAAGGGCGAAGTTATGTTATATTACCAATTTGAGAGTTCTAACCTTTACAATATTGCCACCTGAAAGTTCCAAAGCTTTATAATATTACCAAGTGAAGGGGCCAAATTTTGTAATATTAGCATCTAAAAGTTCCAACCCTTACAATATTACCATCTTAAAGGGGCCAACCTTTACAATATTACCAGCTTAAAGGGGCCAAGCTTTGCAATATTACCAGTTTGAAGGAGCGAAGTTTGCAATATTACCATCTAAAACTTCCAAGCTTTATAATATTACCACTTATTAGGATCAAGCTTTACAATAGTACTAGCTGACCTAGAGGACTAATATGCAGGCGAGGACCACAGGGCATCGAACAGAAAACGGAAACTGGTGCCTCGCTTTCCGGATGACGCCATACATGGGGGACTACAGGACCGGAAGGAACAATCTAATAATGTTGTGGAGTCCTTTACAGTCAGCACTTTCAGCATCCGCCTTTCTAGTATAAATAGTTTGTTTACCTTTTGCTTACTTATTCATTTTCCTTTCCATTCGTGACTTTTCCTCTCGACTTCAGTAAAATTATGCATATCAACATAATATATACAATAATTAAAACTTTTACTCAAATACTCTTATCCAACCCTCCACCCACTCCCTCATTTATCCACCCCTTCCCACTCCCTCTTCTATCCAGCCCCTCTCCTACTCACCTTCTATCCATTCCGCTCCCACACCCTCTTGTATCCACCCCTTCATACTCTCTCTTTTATCCAGCCCCTCTTCCACACCCTCTTTCATCCACTCCCCTCCCACTCCCTCTTTTATCCAACCCCCTTTCCCACTCATCTTTTAGCCATTTCCTCTCCCACTCCCTCTTTTATCTAGCCCCCATCCTACCCTCTTTTTTATCCCCCCCCACTCACTCTTTCATCCTACTCCCAATCATCCTCTTTCCCCTCGTCGTCCTCTATCCAGTCTTCCCTTCCATCCGTCTATCTTAATCTTCTTTTTCTCCTCTTATCCAATAACACACACACACACACACACACACACACACACACACACACACACACACACACACACACACACACACTTTGATTTTTCCCCCTCTACAATCCATTCTTACTTTCTCTTTTCCTTCTTCCTGTCTTTGTCTTACACTTCAATTTTTTCTCCTTCTCTCACCTAAATGAATACTTCTTATAACCCTGTCTTTCATAACCTTCCTCCCTTCCTTCCTTCTTTCCTTCCTTCCTCACTTTCTTCCTAAACTAATTAACACCAAGTTTTACAAAATATCCTTAGTTAGGTTCTTCTGGCATTCGTTATTTATTTTTCAGGAAAGAGAAGACAAAGTGGGAGAGGTTGAGGGGAGGGGAAGGGAGGGGAGGAGAGTCAAAACAGAGGTCAAGAGAGGGTTGGGGGGTGTAATGAAGTGGTGTGAGGGGGTGCGTTGCGTCTGCAGGCACGAAAGGCGGAGCTGGTGCGTTCATCGTAACCTTTATAAATAATATACAAGGCGTGAAGGAGACCAGTGGGCGGGCGGGTAGAAAGGAGTTTGTTGTTGTTGGTGGAGATGGCGGGGAGGAGAGAGAGAGAGAGAGAGAGAGAGAGAGAGAGAGAGAGAGAGAGAGAGAGAGAGAGAGAGAGAGAGAGAGAGAGAGAGAGAGAAGAGAGAGAGAGAGAGAGAAGAGAGAAGAGACGAGACGACAGACGACGAGAGACAGACGAAGAGACAGACAGACAGACAGACAGAGACAGACAGACAGGACAGGACAGACAGACAGACAGACAGACAGACAGACAGACAGACAGACAGACAGACAGAGAAGAGAGAGAGAGAGAGAGAGAGAGAGAGAGAGAGAGAGAGAGAGAGAGAGAGAGAACGAGAAGAGAGAGAGAGAGGAGAGAGAGAGAGAGAGACAGAAGAAGACAGACGACAGACAGAAGAAGAGAGGAGAGAGAGAGAGAGAGAGAGAGGAGAGAGAGAGAGAGAGAGAGAGAGAGAAGAGAGAGAGAGAGAGAGGAGAGAGAGGAGAGACGACAGAAGACGACAGAGAGAGGAGGAGAGAGAGAGAGAAGGGAGGGGAGAGAGGAGAGGAGAGAAGGAGAGAGAAGAGAGAGAGAGAGAGAGAGAGAGAGAGAGAACTACCACTCATTATCATTATCAATTAGCAACATTTAGGAATCCACAAACTTTAAAAACCACAAATTATTAAACTAATCCATTAATTGCTCCACTAATACACGCACGCCTCCCACACACCTCCAAACCCCCACACCCACCCTTCACGCCCCCCCACCCACACCTACCCACCCTTCACGCCCCCGCCCACCCACGCCCACACCGAGCCCTATGACCCTGCTCCTCCCGCGGCGACACCCTAATGAGATTCCCGCCCGTCATGAGACTAATCCTAAAAGGCGCCCTGGGAGGCAAGCCAAGAAGGGTCCGAAAGGCAGGGCTTCTCTCCTCCATCTTTTCATCTTTTTCCTTCCTTCATCCAACATCTTTTTCTTTCTCTGTGGAGCTTAAGGGATTTCTTTCTTTCAGTCAGTCGGTCTTGATTCTCTCTCTCTCTCTCTGACGAAAAAATGAAAAAACTATAAAACCACCTTTTCTTTTTCTTTGGAGAGCTTAAGGGATTTCTTTCAGTTAGTCAGTCTTGATATCTTCTCTCTCTCTCTCTCTCTCTCTCTCTCTCTCTCTCTCTCCTCTCTCTCTCTCTAACGAAAAAATGAAAATATATATAAAAGCCTTAGTCACGAAGAAAAACTCCCAGAAAATAAACGAGTAAACTTGAGGAAACAAAAGAAAGAAAAAACAATGAAAAGAGATTACTTGGATACCACTTAATATGCAAAAAGGCAAAGTTAAGGTCTTTCAGAAAACTATCATGCAAATCCGATTATAAAAGTCTTCGAGATCACCTTTCCTTCCTTTATGAAATTCCTTCGATTCCTATCAACCCCCCAAAAAAAAAATCCTGTCCCCTTTCTTCGTGTATCTCTTCCTCCCCTTCTTGTCTTCCTACATTATTTAATTAATTCATGTATCGTACTTGACATAAACGCGTTGGCTCAGTACTAAGCTTAAAATTACTTCATCGTTGTCTTCCCAATTTTTTTCAGTATTAATTTTTCTCTCACTTTTTCACCTCCTCTTCATTCCTTGTTTCTTCTTCCTTTCCATCCTCTTCTTCCACTCCCATAGCTTCCATCCTCTTTTTTTTGTCAGTTTTAATTTCTCTCTCTCACTCCTTTACCTCATTTTATTCCTCCATTCCTTGTATGACTTCAACTTTCCATCCTCCTCTTCTTCCTCTCCCATCATCTTGTTTGTTATTTGTCAGTTTCAATTTTTCTTTCTCACTTCTACACCTCTTATTCCTTTATTCCTTGTTTAACTTCTTCTTTTCCATCCTCTTCTTCTTCCTCTCCCATATCTCCCATGCCCTATTTTTAACTCCACGTCTCATTAACAGTCCTTTCCTTCTTATATTTACACCTATTTTCCTTCCTCCTCTTATTCACCCATTCCTTGTTCCAACTTCTTCCTTTCCGACCTCTTTTTCCTCTCCTGTATCTCCCATCCGCTATTTCTAACTCCTTCATGTCTCTTTTATCAGTCATTTCCTTTTTACATTTACTCCTACTTCCCTTCTTCTCCTTACGTCTTCCACCTCTTTTATCAGTCCTTCCCTTCTCCTTATATTTACTCCCATTTTCCTTCTTCCTCTTACACGTCCTTCACCTTCTCCTCTGTGCCCTCTCTTCCTCCTCTTCCTCATCTTTTTACCTTCCTCCTCTTTCTCCTCCCTTGTTAGCTCCTCACTGCCCTCACCACCTTCCCACGCGCCGGTTATCTAGGTGTAAATTTCGTCGATAAAAAAAATATTGAAAATCCAATATGAGGTTATTTCACAAAGGATATCTGGGAAGAGTTCGTAGAGGAGGAGCAAAGGAAGACACACACACACACACACACACACACACACGACACAACCACCCACACACGCACACTTGACCATTTTCAGAGCAATATAATGGAAGGTCAAGTAGAATGTTGTCGTGGTTATTCAAAGGCACTCCCAAGGTTGCACAGGAGGCGGGAAATATAAATAATCCATTTGTGTTGAAGGGCACGCTAACAGGTGATAAAAAGGTACCGAAGATAAGATGAAAGGAATTATTAACAGTTGAGATAATAGTAGCTTAGAAAATCATTAATATACCAGGGATGAAAAGAGTAGGAAAAATAATATAACACAGGAGAAAAGATAAAAACTAATGGAAGGGCACGACAACAGATGATAAAAAAGTACCGAAGAAATAGTGCAAGGAATTAACAGTTAAGATAATAGTAGGTTAGAAATATGCCAGGGATGAAAATGGCAAGGAAAAAAATGACGAGAAAAGATAAAGACTAACACTTAGATCAATAGAAAATAACAAGGCGTGAAATACAAGACACGTAAGAACATAACAAGTAAAATAAGATCAAAATGAGTAAGAAGAAGAAAAATGAGTCAAGTAGTATAGTGATATATATTAGGAAAGGTAAAAGCAGGTTAAGGAACGCAAACAAAGG
>JACEEZ010002266.1:312500-345000 GCA_016584305.1 Chionoecetes opilio
CACCTTCCTCCATTCCTCTCCTAACTTTCCCTGAACTCATTCCTCACAGGTAAGGCCCTTCCCTCCCTTAATGAGAATAGGTCCGTGGGCGCCTCTCCGTGCCACACAATTACCACCCATAATGAGGGGAGGCGTGACGCTGCGGTAATGGAAGGAAGAGTGCAGGAAATGGGTGAAATGGGGAGACGTGGACGGCAGTGTAACATGGGGGAGAAAATGGGTAATATGGATGATGGTGAAAAGAAAAAGGATAGTGAAGACTGAGGATAATAAATGGAATAGTGTTGATGCTGAAATGTTGGTGAAATGTGATTGAGGAAAAAATAAAATGTTGGAAAGATGAAATGTAAAATGGAATGAATGAATTTAAGGGAAATGTATTTGAGAGAAAATTACACAAATCAAAAAGATGAGAGAGAGAGAGAGAGAGAGAGAGAGAGAGAGAGAGAGAGAGAGAGAGAGAGAGAGAGAGAGAGAGAGAGAGAGAGAGAGAGAGAGAGAGAGAGAGAGAGAGAGAGAGAGAGAGAAAAAAAAAACTGCAATATTCGTGGAAAGAAGAAAATTCATCCAATCAGAAACCTTAAAAAAGAGATAATAAATCTAATAAAAGAAAAGCAGACGAAATATTTTAAGATGTGTTAATGAAAGAATTAAGTCATAAAAATCCTTCGCGTGAGGAATAAGCAGGAGTGAGATAATTAAATTGAGGAATATAAATGTTAAAAAACTAAACAGTGAAAGAGAAAGAGAAAGAGAAGGGAAGACGTATGAAGATAAAAGAAACCCGAAGGAGGAGTGGAGGAGGAGGAAGAGGAGGGGGAGGGAGAGAGAAGAAAGAGAGGAGGAGGAAGAAAGGAGGAGGAGGGAGAGAGGAGGAGGGAGAGAGGAGGGAGAGAGCAGGGGAGGAGGAGGGAGAGAGGAGGAGGAGAGGCGAAGGAGGAGGAGGAGGAAGAGAGGAGGAGGAGGAGGAGGAGGAGGAGGAGGAGGAAATTCTTCCATTAGCTTCCAGATGGGCGTGAAGGAAGCGGAAGAAAAATGGGAAACGGAGAAAAATGAAATAAGGAAGAGACTAATTGGAGGAATAGAAAGATGTGAAAACAGGAGGAAGGAGAGAGAGAGAGAGAGAGAGAGAGAGAGAGAGAGAGAGAGAGAGAGAGAGAGAGAGAGAGAGAGAGAGAGAGAGAGTTAGAGGGGAGAGAAAGGCTGAGAGTGAAGGGCTGAGGGCATGAAGGAAGGGAGGAAGGGAGGGAACATGAGAGGGACAGACGGGATCACGTGGAGGAGACAGAGGGTGTGGGCAGGGGAGAGAGAAAGGGAGACAGGGAGAAAGGATGAGAGGGAGGGAACTGAAACTAACTTGACGGTAATTGTGTTTACAGCGTGATGCGGGACTTCTCTCAAGGTCACTAACACTACAACTACAACCCCCACTACTATAACAACAACTACTGCTACTATAACAACAAATACTACTACTATGATAACAATAACACCTACTACTAATACTACCTCTACTATAACTACTACAACTATTATTCCAACGGGTCTCAAATCACCACTACAACAACTACTACTATGGTAACAATAACAACTACTACTATGGTAACAATAACAACTACTACTATGGTAACAATAACAACTACTACTATGGTAACAATAACAACAACTTTTATTCCAACGGTTCTCAAATCACCACAATCAACATCTATTACTACAACTACAACTACCACTACAATAACAACAACTACTACTACCGTAGATAACAGTCAAGTCGCCACCTGAAGTCATGTCGCCAGCCGCCAAATATTACGAATTATAGCATCACTACTGATTTTTATGTGCCACTGAAGATGTTACACAGTAGTTTATATCATGACTGTATAATCTACCCTGTTTCAGCGTTGTTTTATGCTTTGTATCTGCAAATATAACTGTTGCGCATTTTGCTTCTCAAGTTTTTCTTCGCGCGACGAGACAGTCGTCATCACCTTTCGGGCGGCAGGACACAAGACTTGCCAGATCTTTCAAACTTGAATAGAATTTGCTTTCACGTTGGCAGAGGAATTTTTATATATCCAAGCATCTTCCGCAGGTAATATATATAGAGACTTGTTTTACTTTACCTCTAATTTCCCTGAATTCCCCAGAGTGACGACTCAACTGTTGGGTTAAAATAATAGCTGGCGACTTTACTATAGTAGGTATAACAACGTCGCCACTCGGTTTTATTCTTATAATTTGTACATTTATAGCTCTAATATGACAGATGAAGACACAAAATGACACAGACTTTCCAAATAGCCCCTTCTAACTTTCCTGAAATCATGGATGTAGAAATGTAAGTATTAACGCCACCACACGTCTGTAAATAACAAAGAAACGTTGTCCTGGCGACTTTACTGTTATCTATGGTACTATAACAATAACAACACCTACTACTCTACTATAACAACACCACTATAACTATAACTATTATTCCAACGGCTCTCGAATCACCACAACCAACAACTATTACTACAACTACAACTGCCATCACCACTACAACTACAAGCACTATCACTACAACGCCAGCAGAACCACCACCACCACCACCATCAACACCTCTTATTCAATTACCAAAGTCACACCACAAGCGGCATACGTGATATTGCTCTTGTCCAGTGGTGGTGTTGGTGGTGGTGGTTGCGAGTAAACTGACACTCACATGATCACACCCTCATTATCCTCTTTCCAAACGACACTGACCTCCCACAGTACTGTTGCACCCATGTATATCCAGATTATCCACCTCCCACCCATTCACACCCACACACAGCCTATCCTTCCACTCACCCATGTATATAGTAAATTTCTGGTCCATGAGAGATTTGGTATATTATGTAATTTTTTGTATGCATTATAGTGGACAATAAAATATCTATCTATCTAATTATATCTTCCTTCCACCCACTCACAACTACGCACTGTACACAGCCTATCCTCCCACTCACTCATACACTCATATAATCACTTCACATAAACAACACACACACACATATTTCCCCCCCATCTTTAGAAAATGTAAAGAGAATGCCATGAAAACTGCCCCCAAAAAATGCAGTGATAATAGTAATACAATAAAATATACCATATCTAAACCACAGGAAACACTTGACACAATTTTTCGAAGTAATGAAATTGATAAACCAGAGAAATCCAACGCCGCTGTAACAATAAAAAATAAATAACATGAATAATACTGGCGTTGGGTGGCAATTTTTTTTTCTCAATAGATGGCGCTGACCTTGGCTTGGTGGCGGGGGTGTGAGGAGGCGGGTGTCAGGCAGCAACAACCTTCGTACGTACAGTCCTTGAAACAATCTCTCTCTCTCTCTCTCTCTCTCTCTCTCTCTCTCTTCAATTATGCTTCTTCCTTCTTTTCATTTAACATCACTTTCCTCTCTTTATTTTTGTCTACTTCCTCCGCTTTATCACTTGTCTCTTCCTCTCCTCTTTTCTTCTTCTAGTTACCTTCTCATTCGCCTTCTCTCTCTCTTCCCTCATTCGCGTACTTGTCCACAAACTCTCTCTCTCTCTCTCTGTGTGGTGTAGGCCTAATGCTTGTTAAAAAATGTATGCCTCCCATGGTGATCTTTAAGATTTTCTTTATCTCGAGAACGTGATGAATGGCCGAGCATAAGTCTCTCCTGATTGCTCCATTTTTCATTGTTTGTCTTGATGTGCCTCGCGGGGTTGAAAGTACTGTACAACTCTCTCTCTCTCTCTCTCTCTCTCTCTCTCTCTCTCTCTCTCTCTCTGTGTGTGTGTGTGTGTTTAACGAGGCGTGTTCGTAATATTATTGTGCACATAGTAGCTTGTGAACCAACAATGTAAACACACACACACAGTCACAAACACACACACACACACATATATAATATATATAAACACACAAGAGGATGTATGCACTCAGCACTCACTCATTCTCTTCCAACAGCTCACAGGAAACGAGAACACACACACAGTCACACACAGAACACACACACACACACACACACAGTCACACACACACACACAGT
Source organism: Chionoecetes opilio (assembly GCA_016584305.1). NCBI lineage: Eukaryota > Metazoa > Arthropoda > Malacostraca > Decapoda > Majidae > Chionoecetes > Chionoecetes opilio. The sequence goes on from JACEEZ010002266.1 coordinate 316,559, forward strand.
CACACACACACACACACACACACAGAACACACACACACACACACACTCACTCACTAAACGCCATGTGTTCCTATTTCTTTCATTCCTTCATTTATTTTCATTTCTTTCCCGCCTTCTATCACCTTTGTTTCCTCTTCCTCCAAATATTAACACCATTACAGAAAGAAGTATTCGCAGGGGAAGCTTGAGTAGAAAAGTGAAAAGGAAGGAAGAACATAAAGAAACATAGAAAGAAGGTTAGGAGGAAGGGAAGGGTGGGAAGGAATGTAACAGAAGATTCCGGGACTTCGTTTCCTATATCATTTTCATTCAAGACTTCAATTTTTCTTTCATTCATCCTTAACGTCGTCCTTTTTTTGTCTCACTTTCCAGTTTTCAAGTCTCTAATATAAACAAAACAAAATACTCTTATTGCATTCTCTCTCTCTCTCTCTCTCTACTACCTAGCACACGTGACTTCAAACCCTTTCGCCCTTGAAAAAACATTACGAAAGAATTTTTAATATATGGAAATAATTAACATTCTTAACATTAAATAATTCTTCGTAATATTATGAAAACAAATTAATTATGTTTTCAGTTTAGGAAGTGGAAGAAAAAAAACCCATTTCACATACATTTTTCCTTTAGCATTTTTTTTTAGTAATATAAAGCCACATTTACTACATCATTTTTATTCATCAAGACTTCAATTTTACTTACTCATCCTTAATACTCAGTATAATGAATTTCTATTTCAGTGGTCGTTTGATATTACATTTTAACTTCAATAGCAAGGCAGGATTCAGCTTTTTGATTGAGGTATTTTTTTCCACTACACCACAACCACAAAAAACAGAATAGCCTTGAAGACACTTACCGCCTTCCTCTCCACCACCACCAAAGCAAGCAACATTCTCCCCCACCCTCACCATGACTCACACCTCTCCCTCTCTCCATCTCCTATCCTTACCTATCTCCATCCACATCTTCATCCAATAGAACTATAGACATTGAAAGCTGGGGTTGCCACACAACGCCAGTATTTCTTATTTTTTCATGGGAGAAAAGTACTATTGCGGGCATTACTATAAGACCTTTTCTGTTGCTGTTTCGTTACATTAATATATGTAGATAATTTTCTCGCATGTTTTTAATGAAAATGGGACATATTAATCGTAGAATAAGCATTTGTCAAATGATTTACTGCGCGCCCACTATTCCTATTATTATAGTATGAAGGGCCAGAAATCTACAATTTTTCTTACACAGAGAGAACTTTCTTGATGTATACATATATATAAATGCAACTGACGAATACCAGCAAAGTATATAAGAAACATTAATGTTTACCACAGTGTGTTGATGCCTGAGGTACGACACTTTCTATAGACTACTACACGTGGGTTTAATCCCAAACACACTCTCCCTCCCTTGGTCGCCTCCCGTGCGTTTGTACGTCTGGCAGCGTATCTTCCTGATACAGTTTTCGAAGATTTCTATATACATTTGCTATGCCACTTGGAGCCGTATCTTTCTTAGTCATACTTAACTTGTACAACAATACTGATGTACCTCATATTTATCACATTCTTATTAATCATGTATAAGACAGACATACAAGTACTACAGATATTCATTCATATATACGAAGATTGTGATTAACATGGAGATTGAAGTGTATGTGATATGTATGCGAGTAATTCATACTATGAAAGTAGCTTCATTACTGAGAGGGGCTCTTATGTGGAATAAACGAAAAAAACTATTTACGAAAAAATGAATAGTCACCCATGTTGCCCGCACGGGAAAACGGAAAAAATGTAACCATATCAGTACATGGGACCTCTGGCCTCTGCGTCTAAAGGCCTATTCTACTCTTCCACTTAACCCCTTGAGACCCAGAACGTAATTTCCATTGTAATTTGACCACCATTAGACGCTTTATAATTAATATAAGCAATATTTTATAGATATGACCTGTTTAGTATCCTTGTCCACTAACTAATTTGGTATATTCAGTTACTTTTCGTTATTTTATGGCTGACAACAGACGATTTTATGTATTAATGGAAAGATGAGGGCGTGAAGGGGTTAAGTCTCCTTCTCCATTTTGTTTCCCCCTCTCCCTTCCTCTCTCCAGCTCCTATTACTCAAATTCTTATACGTATCTACATCTTCAAAAAATTCTTCATCCTCCTATTTTGACTTACCACTTAGCCTCCTCCACTTCTTTGTATACACCTCTCTTAATCTCCTATCCTGACCTATCTCCATCCACATCCTCCTCCTATCCTTACTCTCTCCATCTCCATCCACATCTTAATCCTCCTATTCTAGTCTTCCACTTAGTCTCCTCCTCCACTTCTTTGTTTCCACCTCTCCCTTCCTCCCATCTCCTATTTCTCCTATCCTTACCTAAGCTATGTCAATCAACATCTTTATCCTCCTATTCTAGTCTTCCACTTAGTCTCCTCCACTACCTCTTTGTTTCCACCTCTCTCTCCCTCTCCTATTGCTCCTATCCTTACCTATCTCCATCCACATCCTCCTCCTACTCTGGTCTTCCACTTAAGTCTCCTCCACTTCTTTGTCTCCCTCCATCGCTTGTATAACTATATTCTTTCCCGTCACCACCTTATCTCCTAAGGAATTTCCATCACCACCTCCTCCCCCTCCTTCCTGCTGTCTCTCCCGATTTTCATTTGCATACACAAAATTTAAATGCCTCCTAACTTTCTCCTATAATGTAAATATGTTCTTGAGTGGAATGGAATATAGGGAAAGATATGAGTCTGCCTCCTTATCAGCGAATCTCTGTTCCATTAAGTACACACACACACACATATATACATCACAAGGCCGGTTTACCACAATAACGCAGTGATGTGTGTGTGTGTGTGTGTGGTGTGTGTGTGTGTGTGTGTGCACCATGAAGGACGAAGAATGCAAAAAAGAAAAAATACGCAATAAAACTTCAAGTGATTATGATGATTTTGAACGAGAACTCCATGACCGTAACACACACACAACACACACACGCAGATGAATGCCTAATGTATGCAGGCAGTAAGTAGTGAATTGAGTAGTGAATGTTTGCAATCAAAACTTTATTTATTCGCACAACATTGGTAAGGAAGATCAACACACAGGAGGAGGAGGAGGATTACATAGGATTACATAGGATTACATAGGAATAACAGACACCAGGAGACTTATTGGTCCATAGCGAGGGTAGCTGCTGAACTACATACTACTAACTATCAACTACTTGTAAGAAAACAGTTGGAAAATGATACCATGTCCCTAAAGACGATAGGAACATGGAAGTTTCATAGTGCAGAATGATAGGATATGAAAAATACTAACTACAACTACCACTACAATTAATCGATACGGGGGACTAGATACGAATTCGCACTATCAATACCCATTTACTTTACAGTGCGAGTCAAAAGTCTGTTTTTGAATGTAGTTATTGTGCTGGCTCCGACAACATTTGCTGGTAACTTGTTCCATCGATCAACGACTCTAACATTGAAATAATTTTTACGGAGATCGGTGATGCAACGTTAGGAGGAGGAGGAGGAGGAGGAGGAGGAGGAGGAGGAGGAGGAGGAGGAAGAGGTAATAAAACGTGAAGGAAAGAACTAACATCTCCAATTCGCTAAAAAAAGGACTCAAAAGATTGATAATGGTGCTACTACTACCACTACTATACTATTAATAACAACAATAATAATAATAATAATAAATTAATACCACAAGACAAGTAATATATATTCATGAATGTCATTTACATACATATTCTTCCCTTTTCTCTCCACCCTTTCCTTACAGCAATGACCTCCACTTCCTCTCCCTCTCCTCTCCACCCAAGAGCAGTAATGTCATGCTCTTAGCCCTCATCCCCACCACATTGCAGTATCCCAACGCACACATAAACACACTCACATAGACCCCCAAACACAACACACCAAGAAAAAAATATATAATAACAATAATAATAACAAATAGACGTCAAAAATGGAATGAATAAATTAATCAATTGCTAAATAAATATAATCCCCACTCACCCACATGTCTCTCATATTACCCTCCTTCCCTCACACACACACCCTACACCCTTTTCACCCTCTCCAACACACTCACTCACCCTTCAGAAACACCGATCCACCACTCAGACAGTGACCTCATCCCCTCCCTGTCCCTTCCCCTCACTCCCCTCTTTCAGCCCCAACCCTGCCTCATCCCCTCTCACACCCTCCCCTCTCCCCAACCCCAACCCCCCAAGGATCCACGTGCTCCCACCGGCACCACACACTCTCACAACTTCCGGTTACTGGGTCAAGCGTGGCGTCGAAGGGGAAAAACACGTATGGCAACCTGCTGTAGTGTTGATTTTTCCCATGTGGATTAGTAAACAACCGCAGGGGATGGGTGGATCAGGGGAGTGGAAGAGGAGTGGAGGGAGTAGGAATTGTGTGTCACTCTTCACCGGATGGCTAGAGTGTTTTGAAATGTATGACTATGTAGCTGTGAAGTCTTTAATGTCAAGTGGTGGATGTAATTAAGTGTGAGTAAAGAGTGAGTGAGTGAGTGAAGGATGTGGGTCAAGAGTGACGTTTGTACTGTTTGTGGTGAATGAGTGGTGGTGAAAATGGTTCGTTGGTGTTACTGGTGTTGACGGCAGGATACATTCTGAACAAAGGGATAAAAGGGTAAGGGTGGTCAGTGGAATATTGTTGGTGGTGTTTGTTGTTGTAGTTCTTTGTGGTTGTAGTTATTGTTTCTTTGTGGTTTGTTATTTATTAATGTGGTAGTGTTTGTTGTTGTAGTTCTTTGTGATTTGTTGTTAATGTGGTTGTTTGACTTGCCCCTGTTGAAGTTCATTATCATTAATATCATCAGTCATTACTATTATTAGCATTACCACTACAATGTCCAAGACTACAACTACAACTGTGTTACTTCCACCACCACCACTGTTATGTTGCTCCATAAGTGGCGTCACCGCGGGCGTCAACGAGAATAATTCTTCAGACTTGTTTTTACGGAGTCACGTGTTTCCCATTTCACACACGATTTAATTAATGCATTTAATCTACACATCATCACGTGTGTGTGTGTGTGTGTGTGTGTGTGTGTGTGTATGTATGTGTGTATGTATGTGTGTATGTATGTATGTATGTATGTATGTATGTATGTATGTATATGTATATGTGTGTGTGTGTGTGTGTGTGTGTGTGTGTGTGTGTGTGTGTGTGTGTGTGTGTGTGTGTGTGTGTGTATGTGTGTGTGTGTGTGTGTGTGTGGTCTTATACATAATCACAGGTCTATGTCTAGTCTTATATATCCCCTCACAATTGTATGAACGAAAAGTAACCTCTTGAAAATACAGGCACACAACACACCCATGTGCCTACGTTTAAACAATCACATTTAAGTAAATCAAAACCAACTACATAGCTACTCACACATAAAGCTAGAATCTACTTACATATAATCACCACTCCACGCTTTGTACGTATTTACTAAACAGGTGTAAGTAGCCTACATACAGTACATGTAGTGTCGCTAGAGTGTGTAGTACATCAGCCTCACCCTGCGACCCACACACATACAATGCTACTGTTCCTGAGTGAGGTAAACGGTTTACACGTGACGGAAACGTAATATTTCCCGCCTTCTTCCTTCCTTCAGGCTTCGAGTGTAACAAAGCCACCCTCCCCGGCGACACGGCTTGCAGGAATGTGGTCTTTACGTGCCTCTGGTGGAAGGTCGTTTTTCTACCGTGCGTCACAGAGTTGTAGGGGGCGAGAAGTTGCCTAGGAAATCTGGCCTGTGTGATAGATGGCAATAGAGGCGAATCTTGGGCACAATCACAATCCCTCGATACTTTTCCCCAATGTCGATCGATGTGAAGATTGAATTTGAAAGCTTAAGAGAAAACCAGATATTCAAATGGTGAAGGATATCTAGGAAGAGGACCGAAGGGAACGGACGCCCCTAGGATGCCTAGACTTCCGGGATGTACTTCAGGGCATTACATAAGAACATAAGTAAATAAGGAAACTACAAGAGGCCGCGAGACCTACACGTGGTAGTTCCTGTTACTTAACACTACCTACATCCACCTTTCATCCCCATCCATGAAATTATCTAGCTTCCTTTTAAAGCTCCCTAATGACTCCGCACTAACTACCTGTCTACTGAGTCCATTCCAATCATTTTCCACCCTATTTGTGAACCAGTTTTTTTCCTATTTCTTTTTTAAATCTACGCTTTCCCCACTTGAATCCGTTACTTCTTGTTCTACCCTGAATTCTAGCCGTAAGAACTAAGGATGTACTTCACGGCATTGGCAGAAGAATATCTACAGTATCCTTCAAGTCTCTCATACTCAATAGCCACGATTTTCTCTCAAATGTTCAGTAATAAATCCTTCATATCCTCAAAAAATCCTTCGCTGTTTACATTATTTCTTCCTTTCCTTCATTCCAACGCTAAACCTACAGCATTCTCTTAATAATTCCTTCACTGTTTACAATATTTCTTCCTTTCCTTCATTTCAACGCTAAACTTACATTCTCTCAAAAAATCCTTTTGTTTATATTATTTCTTTCATTCCTTCATTTTCAACGCTAAAATTCCAGCATTCTTTCTCTTTCCTTCCCCTCCTGCGGCTTCTGCTTCGCCTCCAGGTGGGTGGTATTGGATGTGTACACAGTAAGGAATATCAAAATGTGGATACTGGCTCCTGTTTCCTATTTTCTTTGTTATGTGGCGATACACGAGTCCCCCCTGCCTTCCCACCTCCGGTCTGTGTTGTCCTCAGGCGCTCTCCAATCTTCCCCGTCCTTGCTATCGGTTCCATCATTTCTTTTGTTCTACGCTTTACCTTCAATCTGCTACCTCTTCTCTTCCTTGTACAGTTCTCGTTTCATAGTCTTCCGTTATTCCCTTCCATTTGTCCTCGCATTCCACTTCTTCACAGTATTGCTCTCTCTCTCTCTCTCTCTCTCTCTCTCTCTCTCTCTCTCTCTCTCTCTCTCTCATCTCACGAGTTTCCACGTCTTCTCTATCCTCCCTTTTGTCCACTTTTCCCTAACTGTCTCATTATTCCTCCTTTTCCTCTCTACCTTCCCAACACAGTCCTCGTTCCCTACACTTCTCACTTGTTTTTCTTCCTCGCCTCTCTCCTCCCAATTTCCTTGTCAACCTAATTGTCTCGGTCCTGGTTTACTTTCCCTACCCCCTCCCAACGTCCCTTCCTTTTGTCCTCTTTTCCTTAGCCCCTACCCCCTCTTCATCCTCTTCCCCCACCCCCCCTTCCTCCTCTTCCACCACCACCCTCTTCATCCTCTTCCCCCAACCCCCCCTCATCTTCTTTCTCCACCACACACCACACCATCACCACCATCATTCCCTATACCACGTCCTCGTTTCCTATCAAGCACAGAGTATTTGGCACAAGGCAGGTTTGGTGTTTATTTACTTTATTTTCTTGCGCAGCATTGACGGATAAACAAACTGCTTCCCTCCACCCTGCCTCACGACCGACCCCCTCACAGGAAATCCCGACCTCCTTCTCGCCCTCTCCAAAAATGTTCTCCTGACGATGGGTATTAGCGGATATAAAATGATGATTGGATAGACAACGCATGAATATAAAACAAGTGAATATACTGAAGGAAAAATATAAGAAATAAACCCAGCTGAATGATAAAGAGAACGTAGCAACGGAAGTAGTGTAGGAATTAAAATGATTAAAAGTGAAAAATAGATAGAAAATGACACTAACAGAATTAAAATGGCACATAATATAAATACCAATGATAAGAAGAAGAAAAAGAAAGACGTGAACAGTCGACCAAAAAATGGCTACAAAAATGATAAATACCAATGGAATACCGAACAGCACAGAAAGAACAGCAAAAGAAACAGGTAGGAATCATGACCAGTAACAGCCAGTAAGCACAAGGGATCAACCTGAAACGCACACAGATATCACCTCCAAGCCGCTATGCAACTCAGCCGCCAAGCACAGGTATCAAGCCAGGTAAGCCAGCCAAGCACAGGTATCAAGCTAGGTAAGCGAACCAAGCACAGGTATCAAGCCAGGTAAGCTAACCAAGCACAGGTATCAAGCCAGGTAAGCCAACCAAGCACAGGTATCAAGCCAGGTAAGCCAACCAAGCCAGGTAAGCGAATCAAGTACATATATCAAGCCAGGTAAGCGAATCAAGTACAAGTATCAAGCCAGGTAAGCCAAGCCCACACACCCTCGCCAGGTAGGTTCAGTTGCTTCACCAGGCAGGTAGGCGCGCGGTAAGTGGGCGGCGGGGGAAAAGGTCAAGTGAAAAGTGAAAGACAGGAGGGGAAGCCTGAACGCCCACTAGGCTACAGATTTCCGCCTGAGTCAGCACACTGCAGCTGACAGACTCCTGCGCCTCAGCACTCAGCAGTCGGCCTTCCGCCCCTGCCAAGACCCCCGCGGACTCGCTTCCGGCACTAAGTAAAAGGAAATCGTCTGACTCAGCAAGTATATATATGAAAGGTTATGAGTTTGGAGAGAGAGAGAGAGAGAGAGAGAGAGAGAGAGAGAGAGAGAGAGAGAGAGAGAGAGAGAGAGAGAGAGAGAGAGAGAGAGAGAGAGAGGAGAGAGAGAGAGAGAGAGAGCTAAATTCCGATGTGAAGGCGTTGTAATTTTGTTTGTTTTCTGCTTTTGTTTCGTTTATTGAATGATTTTGCATTATTATCATGACTTTTTTTTCCCTTCCTTTCACTCTGTTCCGTTGTTGCGATTGTTCGTTTTATCTTTTTTTCATACAAATTTAAGACATTATAATTTTATAGTCACTAAATAAAAGCAGTCATCGTTTTCCACTCTCTCTCTCTCTGAGTGAAAAGTAAATGATTAATATGTAAACAAATAAATATTGGTTTGGCTTCTTAAGGGTGAAGTGAATGGGGGGAGGTGGGTTCCGGGGGGGAGGCGGGGGTTGAGGGAAGGGGGCAACCCACCACCCACTCCCCCTCAAGGCAGTCATCACCTCTATCATCACAACCACATCATCACTACGGCTGCTCATCCCATTGGGTATAACGTCAATGAACTCTCTATCTCTCTCTCTCTTCTGCTTCACCGGATTTTCTCGTGTTTTGATGTGCTGTGATGTAAGTTAACAAGCTCGACCTTCACACACACACACACACACACACACTACAGCTAATAATATTTGTTTCTCTCTAATTGAAAATCTTAAAAATCTGTTTGAAGTGGTATTTGTACGGATAGTATAATAGTAGTAGTCGCAATAAAGTATATAAGTAGTAGTAGTATAGTAGTGGTAATTGTAGTAGGAGCATCAGCCAATATCTAGCTTCAAAAAAGCACGTAGCCCTATATAGGAGACTTGATGAATCTCAGGTGAGCGTGTTAACCCTACCTAATTAGGGGAACCTTACCTGGCCATTGGCTATGCTAATACACCCTGGAAACGTCTTAGGCCGCTGTTTACGTAGAACATATATGGATCTCGGCTTTCCCAATCCCTCAAGATGAATAAGTATGAAGATCAGAAACCACGCTTGTTATTATGAGCGTTTCTTTTACTTAACGGCAACAACACACGCGACGTATATAATTAGTTTTTGTAAGAGTTTGTTGAGTTATTCATTAGTATACATTAGTATGATGTCATCAGTTTTCATGGATTTACTTTGTGGTGTCTCTCTCTCTCACCTAGTATCTTCTAACAGCATTATCATTTCCTTTCTTACTGTTATCCACTTATCCACTTTTATCCAATCTAATCATATTTACAATGTTATGTTGTCTCTCTCTCTCTCTCTCTCAGCCTCTATCCACCTGCCTCACCACTCCACCAGCTCCATAACACCTGTCTCCTTAACGCAACCATCCACCCTCCCGCATCCATCCACCTGCATCTAGTTTACATGAATACATATTGTGCTGATCTGATGGACGCCCCTTCGCTCCCACCCTTCACAGCCTCCCTCCCCCTCACGCCACATTGGGCAGCGTGGGGAGGGGGCCTTTGTACCACGTAACATATCCCCCAACATAATACCAGCGAATCCTATATCCTAGCGTATCGAGCAGCCGTTCCCTCACTCATTAATGGTTCCCTCGCTACCCTCACTAGTTCCCAGGGGTGTTGCCATATAGATAAGGTAAGTCAGTTTTCGTTAAATGGTTGGATTGATGTGACATGGTAGTAATTTGTTCCGCCCGGCTAAAGAAGGTAGAGAGATAGGCCTGTCTCGAATCATAGTATATTTTTTTTTTAGTGAGTAAGGTTTTTGATATGCTGTTGATCTTTTGTGTGTGTGTGTGTGTCAGGTTTTGTATGTAGCTGTTGTACTAAAACTACTAATCTCTCCCTTTTAATTACTGATGAGGTAATGTTACGAGGTAGAACATTGAAGAATATTGAAGAAAAAAACATTTTATTTTCCTGTGTATGTAATTGTTTATCACATTATTACTGTTATTACTGGTAGGTATGTTTTTTTCGGATCTCCAGTAAGGATCTCAACAATCAGCTGTCATTACTGTTACGGTATTGCCATTGCTCAAGGCGACGGTCGCCTTACAGTATCTAGGCTACGGTCGGTCACAACGGTCTGGCAAACAGCAACCAACGCGGCGCCCAGCTTAGGCCTATACCTCAAGGTCAGGTAAGAGGCTGTTTACTGAAGCCCGGGGGAAAAAGAGGAGCCATATGAGTAGAGTGAGTCACCACAACTGTCATCCTCATCCCGTACCTTTTTACCTCCTCACCTACTTGAGAGGTTGTGTGATCGGTGTTGTTAGCCTCTGTTAACTACTATATATTCCTTTCCCTACTAACACACCTCGCCTACAGGTGTTATCAGGGAGTACTCGCTGATGACTCTTCGCATCGTAGGTATTCGCTTCTCCTAATAACATAAGATACCCACGACTTATCTGTTCACTCCTCCGTATTGTTTAATTAAAAGAAAAGTAACATTAATGGATACCCTCCACTCCTTCCTTCGAATTCTTTACAGGAAAAACTTGTGTATATTCTTCATTACCTATCTCAAGAACTTCTCTTACACACTACCAATTCAATACTTCACCGTCATCCTAGCTTATTTCACCCCTAACGCGGCGTCCCTAGCCAACCCTGAAGCATAATATCTCTAATCGTACCCAACCAACCCACTCCCCAGTCTCCCCGGACAGTTACCGAGACAACAAAAAGACACTGAGAGTTCGAAGCCTTATGTCACACCTCGCCTCGCCACACAGCAGCAAGAGCCTCAGGGACAGGGACAGACAGCTTGGCGGGGTGAGGTGACGGGGGGTGACGCTGATCCCCCTGACGCCCCCTCACGCACGCCCCCGCGACATAAAGGCGACTCCCGGGACACGATGCTCGCTCAGCCCTTCCTCCCTCCATTGATATCTGGCGGCTGAGGATCGACTAAATCTCGTGTCTGGTTAGGGTCCATAGAATCTTGCGTTTACTTAAGGTCCATAAAGGATTTTGCACGTAATGAAGGCTTATATAGATATGACGCTTCACAGTGACCGACTTGGCAGGTTTTTGTCTCCTTTATACAATGGAAAAATTGTTAGGCTTAAAAATGGATACAACAAACGCCGCCACTGGTGTTCCTGACAGCTCGTTTACGTAACCAAAAACTGAGGCGTCGAGACCTCGCTGAGAGGTTTTGTTTAACGTATTTTTTTCACGACACGACACTCTTAAAAAAGTGGCTGCCGCCTGTATGTTGAGCGTGCCGCGCCTATTTGACAGGTACAGAAAAGTAATATAGTGTCAGTCCAGCGACAACAGCGACAGGCGGCTTTGTTTACACCCACCGGGGCCGCGGCGACGCCTGACCGTGGCGGCGCCCTGCCAGGCTGCCACCCACCACGGCACACCTCACAAATACACAACACACCATGAGCCATCTCACCTCACACACACACACACACCACGGGCCACCTCACAAATATACACACACCACGGGCCATCACTCACACACACACACACACTCCTAGACGCATCCAGTTACTATGTAAACAAGTACAAACACTGGTATTTAACATGTAAACATGGCGTGATGGCCACAGTTGGTCATCAATGATCGCGTAATACTTGGTGGTTACAATTACCTTTACATCTAGTAATAATTCTACGCATATATCATTATCCATCACCTTGCTGCACCGCCTGCTCGCTCCTCCTACAGGGGTGGCACACAGAGGCAGCTTTTAAACGCTGTCTTGGCACCTATACCTGGAGGTCAACATTAAGACAAAAAAAGTCACGTTGATCACCTTCGCGGGGGTCGAGGCAACACAGCGAGGCTCAGGAACTGTTCTTACGCCCTCACCACAAGAGGTTCCTCAAACACTTTGTTCTTCCTGATGAGCAGGAAACGCAAACTCGTCACTCGAATTACCAATTAAAATCATGACTTTACAAATAGTGCAAAAAAGTAACACTCGACAAAAAGACGAAGTGGCAGCGAGGCTCTGTGACGTCACGCATTCCTGTTATGAACGAGTCACACATTTTGGTTTGTTTACCTTGAGTCTTCCCAGCCATGGACACCCTTGGCTGGAAACAGACGTAACACTCCTATATCCCTGCCGATACTCACCTAATCAGAATGACACCCTTCGAAGGATCGCCCCGCTGACCTCCTGTAGTGGCAGTGGTGGTGGTGGCAGGCAACGACCACCACCACCACCACCACCACTGACTCACTCACCCACAAGCCTTGAGGCACATCAGCGGCCCTCACGGACCACCCCCGCCGTCCACCGCCGCGCCGCCACCCGCTACATTCCTGCCGGTCGGTGCCTCGCTCCCCTCGCCTCACCGCCAATGATAGCGTAACAGCCTGCTGCTACTTACTGCACTCTGACAGCCACTCACGCTGTCCTCGCCCCTCCCTACAAGAGTCCTTCCATTCATATGCCAGCCGCCCATTATGACTCCCACGCCCCCTCAATCAAGCGCTTTCCTCCCTCACATCCCCGTCCATTCCGCAAAGGAGCCTTCGAGGAAGCTTGAGTCAACCTTCCTCGGGCTCCCCGCACCAGACAGCGAGGCAGACGGACGTTCCTTACCTAGAAGTAGTTTTGGCCTCCTTCCTGGGAGCAAATCTGTGTCACACGGCGTTAATCGATAAAGTAATACAATCCACCTACATTGCCTCCCGCCCTGACCTTGAATCCTAGTAACCTATCAACAGCAACAAAGCCACTACTTACATTTTACGAGAACGACCTCGGAGTCGTTGCTCTCCCGGATGGTTCTCATCACAAGTTTGTCTCCAAAACACTACACAAACATTGAGTTATTACATCAACTCTTTGTTTTTCTCACTGAATGATCCTCTTGTCGACACAATATGTTTATTTCCATTGGAGTTTATGAACTTCACTCCTGAATAACAGCAATCAACGCAAGTAAAGGAAAGTCTCACATAAATCCCGTGAGCGCAGCGGAGCGACACAACCTTACTCGCACAAGTTTAGAAGCCAACTGGCGTTCATTGGCTCATTCGGCCCGGATCGGCCGCTGAGAGTCGGCTCGGCAGCTCGGCTGATTCGGCTTGGTGAAGTTGGTGGACCCATCAGCCATGCCTGCGATTGTTCGTTTGTGTTTCCGCGGCTTCGTATCTTCATCCTGTGCTGCTCTTTTCCCTCAGAAAATTATATCTAGCAATGAAATTCTTCGATGATAGAGAACTGCCAACAGAATAACCCGCCACGTGCGCCTGAACTCTGTATCACTATCAGCAAAGTTAATGAATGACTACTAAAACTTGAGTCACCGCAACAATACACTGGCGTTTGGGTGGCTTCTTGCCCTCAGCTGGTCAGTTTTCCTGCGGGGTCTAAAAGGGTCCACAGTGTGTTCATAGAGGCAGTCATCCTTCACTGGCACACATTTTGCAGAAACTAAGAAAAATTTCACCGTTCAAAATGCCAGGAGGAAGCCCGCTGGGCTGAAGTAGACTATAACACTTTATTTCGAGGCACACCTGTTCAGTCTTTGTGGTGGCCTATCACACAAGTTCCTGAGTCAGAGAGTGGCCTGCACAGCGCTGTCTGGTGTAGGGCACCAGGCCGTGGCGGCGTGCAGGCCTGCACGACCAAGAAAGGAAGGGGAGAGACAGGAAGAGGGGGAACCACTATTCAACATCGAAATCATCTGTCATGATTCTATGATATTACGCTCTGACATCACGCTTCTCTTTAAGTGTTGAAAACTAGATTGCTAATGGAATCTTATAATTGTTGATCGTTATATTCTTACTCTTGCTCTTCACTTGCAGGACTTAATTGTCTTCAGGTCACCTTCCACCGCCCACCACCGCACGCTGTGGGACCCAGCTGGCGGTGTGACCTGTGTGTGATCTTTGAGGCCAAGCTGCATGTCAAATAAGGTCACACGGGGTCATCACGCTGTTACATCATCCATGCAATCTTTCTCTTTACACTTGGCACGACGAGTCACTGTGTACATTCATACATAAGTTCCCCCAAAGTTAGGGTCTGCGGCTTCTTCTATACCGCGAGAGGAGGGGGAAACGGGATGTTATCATACATACATCTAATACAAATCCATTACAGTAATTAACGTCGGCGGAGCGTAGCGGTACATGCATGCTCTGCCGCCGACTGTAAGCAGGGAGCAAGGTGGTACAGTACTTTCTCCTGTCTACACCGCAGGGGGGAGGAGAAAAAAAAAGGGGGGGGTCTGGTTGTGCCTTGTGGTGGTTAGTGGGCGGGGGAGCTACGCCTTGTCCCTCCCGCCGAGTGGTCAGCCAAGTGAACGTTACACTGGTTGGGGTCAAAATGTGAGAGAGAGAGAGAGAGAGAGAGAGAGAGAGAGAGAGAGAGAGAGAGAGAGAGAGAGAGAAGGGGGGCGTGGGTGGCAGGGCATGACGGCTGTACAGAGAGAAAGGGAGACGGAGAAATGAGGTATAAGTGAGACTGCTGGAGATCGAAACAGGAGAGGAGGAGGGGGAAGAAGAAGAAGAGGAGGAGGAGGAAGCAAGAGCGGGAGGAGGACGAGGGGAAGAAGAGGAGAAGGAGGGAGAAGAAGAAGAGGAGGCAATAACGTGGGTAGCTGAAGTAACCCATTCCTTATTAATTGTTACCATCACACATGCTCCCCTTCCCCTTTTCACTTAGCTCCCTCCCGTCACCCTCACCTGTGCATTCACTCCCCTAGTATAAAGGGTTTATTTCCACCTGGGGTCGACAGATGCACGAAGGCTCAAGGGCGCGGCAGGAAGGGCGGCCCAGACATTTATCCGAAGGGGGCAGATGACGGGGTAGGGCGTCGCCACTTTTTGCTTCATTGTCTGTTCAAGAGTTGCCAACAAGTGGTCTGCAGGACATGCGAGAGAGAGAGAGAGAGAGAGAGAGAGAGAGAGAGAGAGAGAGAGAGAGAGAGAGAGAGAGAGAGAGAGAGAGGAGAGAAGGGGGTAAAAAAACTAATACGCATGTAGTTAGCGTTAAGTCCTTTGTGTGGGAGGACAGACATGCTGCCTCTGACATAAACATGATGAGGAAAATAATAACGGCAAGTAAGAGGATATCAACGGAGAGTGAAAAATATAACAACATGAAGGAGGAGGAGAAGGAAGAGGAGGAAAGATTCGTGATAAGGAAGAGATGGAGGAGGAGGAGGATGCAAATGAGCAGCTGGATGAAGAGGAGAATGATGCAAATTAGGGAGATGAAGACGAAGAGGAGAAGGAGGAGGAGGAACGCCGAGGAGGAGGAGGAACGCCGAGGAGCAGAAGTCGTCCACTCACCGCCACATCCTTTCAGACGTGAGGACCTGCGTTTCACCAACACAATATCCTTCCCTTCAATACAATACAATAGGCTACAATATCCTTCCCTTCAATACAATACAATAGGAAAATTCCTCACAAATCCCCCAAAAAAGGCTACAAATCCTTCCCTTAAAATACAATACAACAATAGGCTACAAAATCCTTCCCTTCAACACAATATCCTTCCCTTCAATACAATACAATAGGCTACAAAATCCTTCCCTTCAACACAATATCCTTCCCTTCAATACAATACAATAGGCTACAAAATACTTCCCTTCAACACAATATCCTTCCCTTCAATACAATACAATAGGCTACAATATCCTTCCCTTCAATACAATACAATAGGCTACAATATCCTTCCCTTCAACACAATACCTATAGGCTACAATATCCTTCCCTTCAACACAATATCCTTCCCTTCCATATAATACAACACAATATCCTTCGCCCTTGATGGAGTTTACGGGTCCACAAAGTTATCAATAGAGAGGTACTCAATCCACCCACAAGTAACACTGATTATATCTTGTACAGGTGCACGCAAAGAGGTGGTGAGGGAGGGGGATAAGTAGACAGGTACCTCACAACACTGCATACCATCGCTGTGCCAAATAAGGAAAGTTGGTGAAGCGGTGATGTTGCTACTTTCTTACTTTCTTGTTGCACCGGATTCAATCTCGTTCTGGTTCGCACACTACATATATTATGACAATGTAGCTTTAACTGACCTCCTCTGTTGCATTCTTATCGTGGTACTTGGCGTGTCTTTGTATATGAAGTAACAAAGTAAGTAGCACAACGTTGATGCGTGCGTACAGGTGTGAGTATGTGTGTGAATATACAGGTTTGCACATAAAGAAATTTGTATAAAAAAAAGGAACAGCTGCCGTCATAATACAAGCTTCGTTCTGAGTTTAGCATGGCGGGAAAGAAGAAAAAGTAGAGATAAAAAGGAAAGAAGAGAAAAACGAAGAAAGAGAAGAGATAAAAAGGAAAGAAGAGAAAAAAAGAGCAAAAGAAGATAAAAAGGAAAAGAGAAAAAGAAGAGATAAAAAGGAAAGAAGAGAAAAAAAGATAGAAAAAACTTAATTGCATGTGTCTAGTTCGTTTTTTTTTTTTTTTTAAGGTAAGAGGAAACCTTTCTTGCATTTTTTCCTCCATTTTCCTTCCTCCCTTTTAGCCACTCATCTTCGCCACATGGAAGCTATACATGTACTACAAACAGAAGTAGTAGCACACTATAAGTATACTCACAGCGTCTCCACAGCCTCGTCCCCAACTCACCTGCAAAACAAAAGAAAAACATCGTTAGAGGTGTAGCTACAAGTCGACATTTCTTGCCTCCCTGAACAATCCCGCCGCTGATGAGGAAGGGACGTCAAAGGAACAATAGAACTCGCCAATTACAGAGAACATTTTTATACACTTCTTTTGTCTCCCTTCACACACAGTATTGAGGACAAACAATAGGGTCACTCGGTCTTAAGGTGCTGCCTGACCAACCCTTTGCTTCTAGGATTTAAAAGGCTACTGACCAACCCTTTGCTTCCAGGATTTAAGGTGCTGCCTGACCAACCCTTTGCTTTCAGGATTTAAGGTGCTGCCTGACCAACCCTTTGTTTCCAGGATCTAAAGGCCTACTGACCAACCCTTTGTTTCCAGGATTAAAAGGGTTACTGACCAACCCTTTGCTTCCATGATTTAAAGGGCTACTGACCAACTCCTTTATTTCCAGGATTTAAAGGGCTACTGACCAACCTTTTGTTTCCAGGATTAAAAGGGCTACTGACCAACCCTTTGTTTCCAGGATTTAAAGGGCTACTGACCAACCCTTTATTTCCAGGATTTAAAGGGCTACTGACCAACCCTTTGTTTACAGGATTTAAAGGGCTACTGACCAACCCTTTATTTACAGGATTTAAAGGGCTACTGACCAACCCTTTATTTACAGGATTTAAAGGGCTACTGACCAACCCTTAGCTTCCAGGATTTAAAGGGCTACTGACCAACCCTTTGCTTCCAGGATTTAAAGGGCTACTGACCAACCCTTTGTTTACAGGATTTAAAGGGCTACTGACCAACCCTTTATTTACAGGATTTAAAGGGCTACTGACCAACCCTTTGTTTCCAGGATTTAAAAGGCTACTGACCAACCCTTTATTTACAGGATTTAAAGGGCTACTGACCAACCCTTTATTTACAGGATTTAAAGGGCTACTATTTTCCGCCCTTGACTTTGGATCCCACCCTTTTTTACATTCCCACCCTTTGTTTCCAGGATTTAAAGGGCTACTATTTTCCGCTTTTGACTTTGGATCCCACCCTTTTTTAAATTTCCACCCTTTGCTTCCAGGATTTCAAGGGCTACTTTTTTTCCCACTGACTAGTTCCCACCCTTTGCTTCCAGGATTTCAAGGGGTATTTTTTTCCACATGTGCCTGGTTCCCACTCTTTTTTACATTACCCTTTTGCCTCCCACCCTTTTCTCCTCCTTAACGCAGAGGACAACCAAATCATGACGAGTTTGTTTACAGATCCGAGGGTCTATAGACTGTCTGACGGGGAACACGCGGCAGCTGGGCTTCTGAAAAGGGGTCGCCGCTCCCCCGCCGCCTCCAGGCACCCTCTCGCCCCTGACATGAGGCAGTAACCCTACCCCGCAGGTCAAACACGGGTCACCCTCAGCTTATTCCGCGGGGTGAGGTAGAGGGTTAGAGGAAGCGAAGTAAGTAGGGAAGAGAGAAGAGAAATGAAGAGAAAGGGAAGGAAGGAAGGAGGAAGGAAGGAAGGGTAATGTAGAGAAAGGGATGAAGGAAGGAAGAAGGAAGGAAGGAAGGAGAAGGGAAATGTAGAGAAAGGGATGAAGGGAAGGAAGGAAGGAAGGAAGGAAGGGAAGGGAAATGTAGAGAAAGGGGTGAAGGGAAGGAAGGAAGGAAGGAAGGAGGGAGGGAAGGAAGGAAGGAAGGAAGGAAGGAAGGAAGGGAGGAAGGAAGGAAGGAAGGAAGGAAGGAAGGAAGGAAGGAAGGAAGGAAGGAAGGAAAGGAAGAGTGTAAAGAAGGGAAATTAAGAGAAAGGGAAGGAGGGAAGAAGGGAAGGAGGGAGGGATAGGAAGGGACAGGAGGGATGGAAAGAAGGTATAGGGAGGGAAAGGAAAGGATGTAGGAAGATAACAAAAAAGAGCCGGAAGGATATGGCGAAGGATAGAGGTAGGGAGGAAGGAAGGGAAATGAAAAGAAAAGGAAGGAGGGAAGAAGGGAAGGAGGGAGGGATAGGACGAGACACGTGCATGGAAAGGTCTAGGGAGGGAAAGGAAAGGATGTAGGAAGATAACAAAAGAGGGCCGGAAGGATATAGCAAAGGATGGAGATAAGGAGACGGAAACATAAAGAAGAAAAAATAGTAAGTAGGAGCAGGGCTGAAAAAAAATGTATAAGACGAAAATTGGTAAGAAAAAAAAGGAAACGCGAGATTAAAAGGGGGGAAAAAAGGGTAGAATATTTGGAAGCGTGAGGGGACAAAGACCATATGGGAGGGGAAAAAATAGCGTGAGAATGACTATAAAGAGAGCGAGGGAAACAAAGAGATGAAGAAATCCTGAAAAAAGTGAGATAACAAAAGGCGGAATTGGAGAGGAAGGTAAAAAAAAACTTAGAGGAAGAGGGACAAAGGAAGAAAAAGCAGGACCTCACAGTGAAATATTAGCAGAGAGGAGAGAGAGAGAAAGAGAGAAAAAAAAAGAGAAAGAGAGAGACAGACAGACATAGAGACAGACAGACATAGACAGACAGACAGACATAGACAGACAGACAGACAGAGAGAGAAAAAAGAAGAAGAGAAAGAGAGAGACAGACAGGCATAGAGACAGACAGACAGACAGACAGACAGACAGACAGACAGACAGACAGACAGACAGACAGACAGACAGAGAGAGAGAGAGAGAAATGAGAGAGAGAGAGAGAGAGAGAGAGAGAGAGAGAGAGAGAGAGAGAGAGAGAGAGAGAGAGAGAGAGAGAGAGAGAGAGAGAGACTGATATATATGAAAAACAGGAGTATGACCGCAAACAAAGGAAAACTAAAAATAAAAAGGGTAACATATCCACAAACTAGACATAAAACACAACAAATAATCACAAAAATGTCACCAGAAAAAAAGAATAAAATGGAGCAACATAAAATGGAACAAAAAAAAAGACTCAGAAGAAAAAATACCCAGCCAACTCCCTTCAGTATTAACCCACATACGAAATTTACACTCAAAAAGAGACAAACAAAAAAGGATTATGCTCCAGAAAAGAGAAACACAGACTTTAGAAAACATTGGGCGTCTTAAAAGTCTATCCTCACCAGCTTCTCTCCTCCTCCTCCTCCTCCTCCTCCTCCTCCTCCTCCTCCTCCTCCTGCCTCTTCTCCACTCCTTCAGCTCCTCTTCAGTACTTTCTGTATGTAAATTAAATCACAAACGAAAAAAGATATTCGAGAAAAGGCTTTAGATTACATTTGAATATTTCACTGAGCGTATTACCAATTTCGGCTTCTCAAGCCGTATCTGAAGAAGCGTCTTTGGAAAAATAGGGAGAAATAGGGAGAAATTGGTTCACAAATAGGGTGGTGAATGATTGAAATGGATTCTTGTGTATGGAAGCGCGTCAGTGTGAATAAACATCAAACATCACACATCAGTGATCAACAATAAGTTTGTCCAGTTCAGTATCCCCTAAATCTTTTAGTTATTAATAGACAGTCAACAAAGAAAATAAAAACCATCCCTAACTCATGTAAATTTTCCTAAGTGTATTATATCCTTCAAAATGTTTAAAGAAATGTACAAGACTTCACAATTCGTATTGTAATCGGTTCTTGCCACTATGTAGGTGTTTATTTTAGCTTCTGTATATTGAATTAGAGCGTGCATTAAAAATGAATGTCAAATAATATCCATTGGTGGAAGGAATTTCAGCAATATGCTTGCCGAAAGACCGACATGTTGGTCTTCAAAAAACAGCGCAATTATAGCCGAGTTTGGGCCGCGTTTGTGTTGCCGGCTGTAATATTGCCAGAAAAGTTGCTCGTGTGACCGCGGCTTTATACAGGGAGAAAGAGGAGAAGAAGAAGAGCAACAACAACAACAACAACAACAACAACAACAACAACAACAACTCAAGGAAAAGAAAAGAAAGAAAAAAAAGAATAGGAAAGAAAGAGAAAGAAAGAATAACATTACTTCAATTA
Organism: Chionoecetes opilio; assembly: GCA_016584305.1. Taxonomy (NCBI): domain Eukaryota; kingdom Metazoa; phylum Arthropoda; class Malacostraca; order Decapoda; family Majidae; genus Chionoecetes; species Chionoecetes opilio. Next base: position 337,643 of record JACEEZ010002266.1, read on the forward strand.
CTATAACAAACTACTACTACTACTACTACTACTACTACTACTACTACTACTACCACTACTACTACTACTATACTTAGCACCCGAAATACATTAACTCTCAAAATATGAAGAAAAAAAGCAAAGTGAACTTCTTCTGAGTTACAATTCGTTAGCTCGTATAGACGTCAACTCTTCTGACAATTGCCATATCTAACTCTCTCTCACTACTCTACTGCTCGACACATGATATCAGATTTCCTTTAAAATTAAGAAAAAATATAAGCTCAATCCCACTCTTCTGAGTTACAATCTCGTGTTAGTCTCGTTATAGAGTCGTCAACTCTTTTAAATTAAAAAAATCCCCATGATGTAAAAAAAACAAAGGTTAAAAAATTAAAGTAGTAAATTTTGAATAAAAAAAATAAAAAAAATAAATAACACAAAAAAACACGAACCCAAAAATAGACAAAGGAAAAAAAAATTGATAAAAAAACAAGAAAACAAACGTAAAAAGAGAACAGACCTAAATGATAAACAACCCCCCCCCAAAAACAAAAAACACACACCCACACACGCACACCAAAACACGCACACGCAACCGCACACACATGCACACACAATAGTCAATCCTTAGGGGCCCAAAAATTTGGGGCCTAAGAAAAAAAATAAAAAATGCAAAATGCCAACCCTTTTAAAAAAACAAAAATACAGAGAGAGAGAGAGAAGAGAGAAAAGAGAGAGAGAGAGAGGGGGGAAAAAACAAAAATGGAGAGAGAGAGAGAGAGAGAGAGAGAGGAGGGGAGAGGGGAGGAGAGACCGAAGGGGGGAGAGAGGGAGAGAGAGAGAAAAAAAAACAGATTAAAACCTAACCCCTAAAAAAAAAAAAGAAAAGAACAACCAAAAAAAAACAAAAAAAAAACAAAAAAAATTAAAAAACCAAAAACATATTTAAACCCCAAAAAAAAAAAGTGAAAAAAAAACAAAAAAATATATATCTGTTTTTTTTTTATTTTCCCTAATTTTTTTCCCTATATTTTTGTTTTCTTTTTCCTTTTATTTTTTATCTCCCTGTTTTTTTCCTGTTTTCCGTTTTTATTTTTATCCCTACACATTATAAAAAAAAGAAAGAAACATATAAATATACAGACAGAAAAGCCAAAAAGGGACAGGGCCCAGACAAAACCCCCCATAGATTTCCCAAAACATTTAGGGGGAAAAGGAAAAATTTTTTAATAAAAAATTTTGATAGACAACCCCCGTGTAAAATATTGTCTCTTTCCCCACCTTTCCCTTTACCTACAAAAACACCACACACCACACCACACCCCCACCACCCAAAACCCAACACCACACCCAAAACCACAAAACCAAAACCCACACCACACCACACCACACCCACAACACCCCAACACAACACAAACAAAACCCCCACAACACACACACACACCACAACACAAACACAAAAACACACCACAAAAAAAAAAAAAAAAAAAAAAAAAAAAAAAAAAAAAAAAAAAAAAAAAAAAAATCCCACACAATACAAAAACACACACCCCCAAAAAACACAACAACCCCACACACAAAACCAAAACACCACACAAAAACACCCCACACCACACACACACACAAAAACACAAAAACACACAAAAATGAATTATTCAGCCAAAGTTCATGGAAAGGAAGAAAGAGAAGAAGAAAGGAGGGTAAGAAGGAAGGAGGGGATGAAAGAGGAAGGGATGATGAAAGGAGAAAAAGGAAAAAGTAAAGGGAAAAGGATAAAAGGAAGGGGGGGATAAAAAGAAAAGGGGATGATGGAAGGAAATAGGAAGAAGTAAAGGGAAAAAGGAAATTAAAAGGGAAGATGAGGAAGGAAGGGGGCAGGAAAGGAAAAAAATTGGTTTGAGGATATAAAGGGAAAATTCTGTTAAATTGGGACGTCATGGTTACTAAGCTCTTCCTCTCTCTTTTCCCCTCTCTCTCTCTCTCTCTCTCTCTCTCTCTCTCTCTTTTTTCCTTTCCTCCCCCCCCGGTTTTTAAAATCTTCATTCATACTTACTCTCTCCTTTCTTTCATCCTCTCTTTTCCCCATTCTCATTATCCCTTTCTCTCCCCTTTTCCCTTTCCCCTTTTCTTTCCCCCAACCGCTTCCTCTCCTTTTTTCCCCCCTCCTCTTTTTAACCAAATCCCCCCCCCCCCCCCCCTCCTCTTTTTTCCCCCCCTCCTCTTCCCCTTTCCTCCCCCACCTCTTTTTTTTCCTTCCCCCCTCCCACCCCCCCCGCCCCCCTCTCCCTTCCTCCCCCATCCCCCTCTCCTCCCCAAAACCCCTTCCTCTCCATTCTCTCCCCTTCCTCTCCCCTCCTCCCCCTCTTTTCTCCCCCCCCCCGGGTAACCTAAGCCTAAGGGGGGGTTTGGGGGGAATGACCCTTGGGAAAAAAACCCAAAATTGGGGGAAGAAAAAAAGAAGGGGGAAAAAAAGGGGGAGAGAGAGAGCCCGAGAGAGGAAAAAAAGAAAGAGAAAGAGGAGAGGAGGGGAAAAGGGGACCAGAGAGGAAAAGGGGGAGGGGAGAGAGGAGATGAAGAGAAGAGAGAGAGAAGAGAGAGACGGGGTGGCCCCCCCCCAGCAGACATTTCCCTTTCCCCCGCCACCCCCCCTTTTTTTTCTTCTCTTTTCTTAGGCCCCTTTACCCCCCCTTTTCCTCCCCCTCCTACAGGTTTGGTGCCTTTTTCCCCCACCCTTTTTCCAATTTTTGTGTTACCCCCGAGAGAGGGGGGGAAGAAAGAGGAAAAAAGAGAGAGGAGAGAGAGAAGGAGAGGAGAGGGAGGAGAGAGAGGAGAGAGAGGGAGAGGAGAGTAGAGAGAGGCTGAACATTTACTGCCCTAGCTTGTTTATTTTTTAAGCCATCTGTGTGATTAATAACTGCTTAAATAAATTAAAAAGAGAGAGAGAGAGAGAGGGAGAGAGGGAGAGAGGAAGAGAGGGGAGATGAGAGAGGAGAGATAGCGAGAGAGAGGTGGGAGAGGAGAGAGAGAGGAGAGGGACAGGAGAGGGGGGAGAGAGGAGAGAGGACGAGAGAGACCGAGGAGAGAGAGGAGAGAGAGTGAGAGAGAGAGGTGAGAGGAGAGAGGAGATGAGAGGAGAAGTCAATGAGAAAGTTACTAAAAAAAGAAAAGAGGAGAAGAAGAGGGAAGTGATAAAGAGGAGGAAGGAGACAAAAAAAAGGAAGCAGGTGAAGGTAAATGAAAAGAGGAAAGAAGCATAATTGAAGGGCGGTGAAAAGGATAGAGGGTGATGAAAAAGTAAAGAGAGGAAAGGGAGGAATGAAGGAAGAACCAAAGGAGAAGGAGGTTAAGGAAAGGAAAGAGAAGAATAAAGTAATAAATAAGGACATGATAAAAGTGTTGTCATAATGTTGCAGTGAGGTGAGACGATAAACCAAAGTTGTTATGAGACATTCGCAGGATATCTTAGGCAAAACTGGATAAATTAAATTTTTTTTTGTTTTGAACGCCTCCTCTCTCTTCTCTCTCTCTCTCTCTATCTCTTTCTCTTCTCTCTCTCTCTCCTCTCTCTCTCTCTCTCTTCTCCTCTCTTTTTATTTGCATTTTTTGCATTTGCTCTCCTCTCTCTCTCTCTCTCTCTCTTTTCCCTCTCTCTCTCTTCTCTCCTCTCTCCTTCTTCTCATAAGAACATAAGAAAAAAGGAAGTAAAAAAGGGCTGAGAGCCTTAGACACTGGTAATTTCCTCTCTCTTCTCTCTCTCTCTCTCTCTCTCTCTCTCTCTCTCTCTCTCTCTCTCTCTCTCTCTCTTCTCCTTCTCCTCTCTCTTCCCTCTTCTCTCTCTCTATCTCTTCTTCTCTCTCCTCTCTCTCTTCTCTCTCTCTCCCCTCTCTCTCTCTTCTCTCTGGCTTTCAGCACAAACAAGGTCACACACACCTGTACACGGGGGACCTTGTTCTCGGGGGGCGAGCAGAAATATAACACTCTATTTCCTCCCCCCCTCCCCTTTTCCCTCCGTTAACCCCCCTTACCCTCTCACCCCTTAGCCGTGTGTGTGTGTGGTGTGTGTGTGTGTGTGTGTGGGGGTTTGTGTGTGTGTGTGTGGTGTGTTGGTGTGTGGTGTTGGTGTTGTGTATTATCTATTTATATTTTACAGGGCCTGAGCAACGTGTATGGCCCCGTCTCCATATCAACATTTATTTATCATTGATCCCTTTAGTGCTTAGTGTTGGGGAAGCAACCACCCGGGAGGGGATCACAAAACCCCCGGCTAACACCAGTACCAATCACTGCTGGGTGGACAGGGGCTCGGGTTAAGAAGACAGCCGTCTGTCTTCGTCCGCCCGGGGATCGAACCCGGGACTTCTCGGTTTGTTGAGCCGAGCGTGCTATTCCCTTAACAATACGAGTTCCCAGTGTGTGTGTGTGGTGTGTGTGTGTGTTTTATGTGTGTGTGTGTGGTGTGTGTGTGTTGTGTGTGTGTGTGACGGGCATTAATAACAGAATAAAACGCAATATTCCACGCTACCTGCCTTTATTATCTATTGTAATACTCGTATATTTGCTACCGTTTTCTTTGGAATAGACTAGTCTACCTTCACAAGACCACCTCATGCAGTTTTCTATATCGTGAAGAACCTGCCAGTGGCGGAACAAGCGGTGTAAAAAAAAGGGGGGGGGGCAGGTATTTTTGAGGGGCACTAGGGGGGCAACATTTCTTTCATATGTAATATGAAATCGGTAGGTATCATTTGTTTTGGAAAATCACGTTTTCATTGATAACTCAAAAACTATGATAGTTACGTAAAACATGTATAAGGTAACAAATATATGGTAGATCAAGGGCCTTTCATTTAAGTTATAGTGGCCACCCCCTAGATCCGCCACTGGTGTGGTGTGTGAAGTCCCAGCTGTACTGAAAATGAGGGTAATATCTGGTAATCACGATTCATGGCATGATCAAGACCGTGGAGGAATTTTACGGCTAGTAAGCAGGGTAGGGCAAGAAGCAACGGATTCAAGCTGGAAAAGTGTAGATTTAAAAAAGGAAATAGGGAAAAACTGGTTCACAAATAGGGTGGTGAATGATTGGAATGGAGTCAGTCGTCAGGTGGTCAGTGCGGAGTCAATAGGGCTCTTTAATTAAAAGGAGTCTGGATAAATTCATGGATGGGGAAGAGAGGTGGATGTAGATAGTGTTAAGTAACAGGAACTACCTCTAGCAGATCTCGCGGCCTCTTGTAGCTTCCTTATTTTCTTATGTTCTTATGAATATCACACATACACACGCGCACACAGACACACACGCATGAGACCATGGGTGAATGACACACTCACACTGTCACACACACATACACGATTACGTATCCCAAAAGCTTTCACTCTTGGTGGACACTAACAGTAAATGAACAATGAACAAAAAACTAATTGTTAGAGTAGGGGGTCTCACCAATAAAGGTTGCACCGCTCGGGGATCGAACCCGGGACCTTCCGCATGCCGCGCGGCTGTGCTTCCCGTTACACCACGGGAACCTTCTAGCGACAACCCATACACTAATGAGTAAATCAAAATGAAATAAGTGCACGTATGAGTGAAAAAGAGAAAAATAAATATGATTAAAAAAATAAGATAGTTACTCAGAAAATTCCTTCTTCATTTTCTATCAATAAACTATAGAAGAAAACAGTATTACAGGGTAGACTTACATAAGGGATACCCCGCCTTTCTTGCTTTATTATTTTGTTACTTATTTTTAATGCTACCGTAGATAACACTTTAGTCGCACCTGCCCTAACGTCGCCAGCGCCATATGTTATAAAGTATAGCATCACTACTGATTTGTATGTGCCGCTGAAGATGATACACAGTAGTTTATATCATGACTGTATAATCTACCCTGTTTCAGGGTTGTTTTATGCTTTGTATCTGCAACTGCAAGTATATACGGTTTCAAATTTTCCTACTCGGTTTTTTTTCGGCCGACGACGACGGCGGGAGGACACTCAGAACATAAACACTAACTGGCACTCTTAGTGTCGTCCGTTATCAACGTCGCCACAGCTGACATTTTTGTAATATGTTCATTTATAGCCATAATATGATACAGATGACACAAAATGACACAGACTCTCCAGATAGCCCCTTTCAACTTTCCTGAAATCATGGATGTAGAAATGTAAGTATTAACGCCACCAGACGTCTGTAAATAAAAAAGAAACGTTGTCCTGGCGACTTTAGTGTTATCTACGGTAGCGTGTTGGTAAATTAATGTATACAATAAACTGCTTTATATTAATTGATCATCTTTGCTGGGTACTTCATTCTGTATTTCCCTAATAATGTGGGGTGAGCCAAGGCATAACATTGCCGGAGAGCTACGTGAGAAGGCAAGAAAAAGGAAACAGACACACAAACACAGAGAGAAGGGTAATTAAAAACTGGTAAATAATAAGGTTAAGATGCTGCAGTAAAATACAATACGGGAGGAAGAAGGAAGAAGATAATGAAGGAGGAGGACACACACACACACACGCACACACACACACACATACATACACCCCACACACACACACACACACACACACACTCTATAGGGAACTCTGTAGTGTAAGGGTTAGCACGCTCGGCTCACAACCGAGAAGTCCCGTGGTTCGATCTCCCCGGGCGGAGCGAAGAAGACGGGCGGTCTTTCATAAAATCCTGACCCTGTCCACCCAGCGTGAATGGGTACCGGATGTAGCCGGGGGTTTGTTGAACCCCCCCGGTGAGTGATGGCTTCGGCCAACACTAAGAACTAAGGATGAATGATAAGAATGTGATATGAGAGGCGGCATTACGAGCGCCCGCTCTGGCCCTGTAAAAAACTGTAAACATACAACAGATGAATACAACTATATAGATGAATAAACGACCACACACACAACACACACACACACACACACACACACACACACACACACACACACACCACACCACACCACACACACACACACACACACCACACACACACACACACCACAGATTACTTATAAATACCGTTCATAAATTGCAAAATAATGATAACTACACCTGGTGGGCATCAGACACATATAATTAAGTCATCTTCATCGAAATAATTACTCTGCTTCACTATTGATAGAAAAAAAAGTACATTGTAAACTACAAATAAGATAAAAACTAAGAAATATCACAAAAACACTGCATTTAGATATTATTAGGTTTCCAAGACCCATTTTTTTTTTCCCACCCACCTAACAAGAGCGAAAGTTTGATTATTATTTTTTGTCTGTCCGCTGTTTGCGTGTCTTGTAACAACATCGCTATTTCTCAACGGATTTATACCATATTCGACACAGAGAACCATATTCATCCTACAATAATG
>JACEEZ010002266.1:350000-352195 GCA_016584305.1 Chionoecetes opilio
TGGTTAGGTAAAAAACAGACAAGGTGAAATAGACAAGGGAAGAGTTGCCAAGATTGTTAACTAAGGAGACGAAGTGGAAGAGGACATATGAAGCGATACTAAGCAACAAAGGTCACAAGAAGAAGAAGAAGAAGAGGTGGAAAGTGGAAGGAAGACGAGGGGTATGTGAGTTACTTCCTGGCATGAGGGGGGAGGGGGTGGAGGGGTGGAGGGGCGAGGTGGGGGGAGGGGGGTGTAGGGTTGGGGGTGGGGGTGAGGGGGGGTTGGAAGGGCCGTGGCACTATCGACACCCACACTATTGTTTTCCGGCTGTTGTGAAACCTGATACAGCGGGGAGTTGGGTCCTGCTGCCCCGCCCCTTAGCACCGTCCCTCCGTCCCTCTGTTGCGGCGAGCTCACACACGTCCTGAGGTTTTCATATCATGTTTTCTTTCTTTCTCTCACTCTCTCTCTCTTTCTCTCTCTCTCTCTCTCTCTGAAAAAAGGCAAAACTTACGTTCTCTCCTCTCTCTTCTTTTCTCCCCTCTCTCTCTCTCTCTCTCTCTCTCTCTCTCTCTCTCTCTCTGTCTCTTTCTCTGTCTGTCTCTCTCTCCCTCTCTGTTAAAAAGGCAACAACTATTCACATTCACATCCTCTTGACAACATGGTCAGTCCTCGTTTATGCACACACACACACACACTCACACACGTGACTCCAGTGACTTGAAGACGATAGCAAATGAGAGGGATTTGAGAGAAGGGATCTGAGAGGGAATGAGAGGGAGAGGAGAGGCATTTGAGAGGGATTTGTAAGGTATCAATGCATTTTCCTCTAAGTCTCCCTGCGTGACCAAGGGCTTCGCAGTGCACCTGAGGGATCAAGGGGCTGTCTCCTTCACACATCTCATCCTCCTGTGTATAAGCAGCTGAGGCCCCCGGGATACTGTATATCCCGGGGGCCTCGAGGCAGCTTCCCCCGGCATAGCATCGCCCCGGCATTTCCTCGTGTTGTCTGTTGCCATGTCTCTGGGTTCGCCTTTCGTGTGTTTTCCATCCTCCTCCTCCTCCTCCTCCTCCTCCTTCTGATGAATACCCTCAACACGATGGGGTGTTCTCTCGTTAGTGCTCATAGATCCGCATTGAAAAGTTTACCTTCCTCATAATCCTCCTCCTTTTTCACCATCTTTATCTCCATCTCCTGCTTTTTCTTTTTCTTCTTTTTCTTCTTCTTCTCCTTCTTCTTCTTCTTATTTTTTTCTTCTCCTTCTTCTCCTCCTGCTTCTTCTTTTTCTTCTCCTTCTGCTTCGTCTCCTTCTCCTTCTGCTTCTTCTCCTTCTCCTTCTCCTTCTCCTTTTCTCTTCTTCTCCTTCTTCTCCTCCTGCTTTTTCTACTCCTCCGTCTTTCTATCCTCCATGCGTTTATTTTTAAATCTCACTTCAAAGATGATGGAAAATGAATATAATGACACAAGAAATGATAAAGGAAAGATAAGCATTGTGTTACTATAAATAAAAAATTCAAACAAAGTTATCCTCAAGAGTTCTTCGTATTATGTAAAACCACTATATGGGACACAATAGAAATATAACACAGATAGTAGTGGTATATCTACTACATGTTAAGTAAAACACTATTAGAGTTGAGATTTTGGAAGTTTCGACACATATATATATTGCCCACATATATATATTATCTTCTATTTGCTTTAGTACTTAGTTCCTGTACTCATGTATGCATATTATGTTTTTTTACTGCATGCCTCCGGGTGAAAATGAAATAATACTAATTATTATTATTAGTTCGTCTGTCCCTGGAGGTTCTTCGGGAGTAACATTGAGGAGAGTTCACACAAAGCCATTAGAAGGAGCATAAGGAAGGAAGCTGCGGCAGGAAGACCACAGATTACACCACTAACAACCCTCTACCCCCACAAACCCCTTCCCCACTACACCCCCTCCCTTCCCCCCACCACCTCCACCAAACCCCCTCCCTTCCCCCCCCATACCTCACAAAAACCCCCCTTTCCCACCCCCCCCCCAAAACCCCCTCCATCGAACCCCCACGCCCCAAACCCCCTTCCCACTACCCCCCCCTAAAACCCCCACCACCACAACCCCCCCACCCCCACCCCAAAAAAACCCCTATCGCCAAATTCACCCTAACAAAACCCCAAATAACCCTATCCCCCCCACCACCTCCTACCATCACCCCATCCC